>JAUNZM010000936.1:600000-878168 GCA_033459285.1 Clamator glandarius | reverse complement strand
TTTCTTTCTTTCTTTCTTTCTTTCTTTCTTTCTTTCTTTCTTTCTTTCTCTCTCTCTCTTTCTCTCTCTCTTTCTCTCTTTCTCTCTTTCTCTCTTTCTTTCTTTCTTTCTTTCTTTCTTTCTTTCTTTCTTTCTTTCTTTCTTTCTTTCTTTCTTTCTTTCTTTCTTTCTCTTTCTTTCTTTCTTTCTTTCTTTCTTTCTTTCTTTCTTTCTTTCTTTCTTTCTTTCGATGTAATATTAAGCCGCGGAGGATTTTTTTTTTTGCAAACCCCGTTTTTTGTTCCGACCCCCCCCACCTCGAAAAAAGGGAGCTTCTGAGTGCGATGTGGACACAGGTCGTAATGTTCCCTCGGGGAGGCCGTGCCAGCGGTGCGAATCTCTGCTTTAATAAGAATAAGGCCGATTAAATTTATTCAGATCTGAAATATTTGTTTCGGGTTTGTTTTTTTCTGACCGTTTACGCTTCAAAAAAAAAAAAAAAAAAAACAAACACAAAACAAACCCCAAAAACCAAACGCCCCCCCCCAAGAAAAAAAAAACAAACCAAAACCCCCCAAACAACCCCAACCACCCAACACTCGAGAGGACGAAGGCTCCCGGTCACGGAGGGGGAGGCACGGCACCTGCCGGGAAGGGCTGCTCCTCCGCAGCAGCCGGCAGAGGGGAGGAAAGCTCCAGCCCGTCTGGCTCGGAAAGCCTTCCCTTTCCCACAGCTTTTTCAATCCCCAGCCCTTTTCACACCCCGTTAGGCGTTAATACCGCCGAAACCGCTAAACGCTTCCATGCCTTGAAGGTGCGACCCGCCAGTGGCTGCGCCTGCGGTCCCCGGTCCGCGGCCCCCGGGGCCAGGCTGGGGCGCTGCCAGCCCCGCGGAGAGGGCTCGTTTTCCTGGTGGAAATTCCTCGGATGCTTCGTGCTCAGCCTAACACGTCGGGCCTGCTTTCTTTGCGAGCTCTCCGGAGGGCAGAGGAGGGGAGGGATTCCCGGGATACCGTTTCGGGAAGAGCCGGGGGACACAGCCAAAGCCTCTTCAGATCCCTGGGTAATGTTTCAGATGCCAGTCCCTCTGCGTGGAGAGCCAGCTCAGGGTCAGCTATGCAGTCCGGGATCTCCAACCAGCAGAGAAGGGTCCTGTGGGAGGAGGGGATCAAAAGTAGGCTAGACCTCGGCTGTGGTCGGCGGATTCATTTTTTTCCTTTCTTTCTCTCTCTCACACTTTTTCCATCCACCCCCTCCGGAGTGGGAGGTGTTTTCCGTGTTTGTGGTTGAGCCCCGCACGTTTCAGCCGTTCTGGAAAGAAACCGCAGCCAGGCTGGGCACTGACTTCCCTTTGGTGTGTCCCCAGCCTCACCACCCACTCCATAAGAACAAGGACTGGAAGAGGACTGCTCTTTCTCTAAGCTCACAAGGACAGTGCGATAACTGAACCTGTAGAAAAGAGCTGAGCAGGGGAGCATTTCCAATCCTCTTCTCCCATTGGAGTGATCGCAGGGAAATTCTGGGTGACATTTCTTGCCACTTTCCAAACTGGCAAACACTGACCCTGGCAAAACAGACCGACTGGGGTCTCCCCAGCTCGCAGCAGGAGCAACTCTCCGAGAAGAGCAGAATTTATCCAGAAGGCCTGATCCTGATGAGCAGGTGAGCTTTGCTCAGCCTTTGAGTCAGTGGAACTTGAAGCCTGAAGGGTTTTGTTTCTTGTGTTTGGTCCCCAAAGAAACAAAGGAGTTGTCCCCGGCACAAGGTGGCGTGTCTCTCGTTGCACCCCTTCAGCTCAGGAGCAGCCTTTCTCCTGCAGTGACTCCACGGAAGGCCAAAACGACAAGTTGATGGGCACTAAGTATGCAGGATGTACCTTTAGGTACTCGGTCTCTAGCACCCCTTCTAGTGTTGTAAATATTGTGGCATTCTCCAGCTCTGCCTTTGCTCTCCGTTTAAAATCCTTTAAAGTCTTGTGAGGGGAAGGGAAATCTGTCAATAATATGTATTTGACTGGACATCCTTATTACCCTGATTTGGCGTTTCCCATTGCCATTAGGAAATACACCACAAGCCAGTTGCAGTGTGTGGCACATGGGGAAAAAACCAAGGGTACTCTGCCAGTTCAGCTCCTGAGAATCGGTCTGCAGAGATCTTTGAGAACTGAGATTTCCCCGACTGCCCTGTCCCTGCCTGAGGTGCACACAGCCCCTCAGGCAGGCCCAGGATGGCTGCAGACCCTCCCTGTTACCCTCCCTGTAACTCCTCAGCGGAGTTACATCCCGTGGGCTGTTCTTGCAAAGTGGCTCAGGAATCTCTGTGTATGACAGGGGAGGAGAACATTTTGGCTGTGTTTGAGCATGAATGAATGGTCTAGGGACAATGGATATAAACTGGAGAGGGACAGATTTAGACCAGACATAAGGAGGAATTTCTTCACTACAAGAGTGTTGAGGCACTGGCACAGTTGCCCAGGGAAGCTGTGGCTGCCCCATCCCTGGAGGTGTTCAAGGCCACATTGGATGGGGCCTCGGGCAGCCTAGTCTGGTGGGAGGTGTCCCTGGCTATGGCAGGGGGGTTGGAACTAGGTGATCTTAAGGGCCTTTCCAATCCAAACTGTTCCATGATTCTATGATTTATGACTTGCCGTTGAATTTGCAAGACCTCATGCTACTTTTCCTAGCTGGAGCTCAGACCAGGTAGAAAACAAGGGCCCCTTCCCATCCAGCCACTGGAAGTAACAAGTGCAGCAGAGGCAGTGACCTGGTCCGCAGCCCCTCTGCAGCCCATCACCCACTGCTTGCCAGCCCCCAGCTCTTCCCCACGCTCACCCAAGACCCTTGCAGCTGTTGCCGATCCAGACACTCCATACTCCTGGCTCTCACTCAGCCCTGAGGTTGAATGCTCATACGGAGCGGGACACCTCCTGTTTCACCTTCCTCAGGCCTCAGTGGTACCCCAAACCTTGTCCAAAGTGAGGTATCTGTGGTGGGGCTGCTATGTGAACCACACAGATGTCCTCACTGCTCAGGTATCAGTTTAGAGGGTCTCTTCCCTCACCCCTAGGCTAGGCATGAACCATACCCTGTCCAACACTGCACACGTTTCAACTTGGTGGTATCATTTATTAAAATAGCATATAGACTCTCAAGTCAAGAGATAAGAAGACCTTCAGAGACAGGATGCTCTCGCCAGACACGTGGTAAAGGTGAGGAGATATGACACAAGCATCAGAAGACACTGCAGCAGCAGGTGCCACAGCTGAGTGTCCAAGGTGGACCCTTAGTACCAGCTGTGACCCATGGAGAACTGTCACCACATAATATCCACAGTCGCAAACTCTTTGCCTTCTGTGGGGCAGGTAGCAGGCAGCACCAGCGAGCTGCAGGCACCCACATGCCCCAGTTTTGCAGTTCTTTCTTGCACTTCCAGCAGCACTGCTGGCCCTTCCCTTCCCTTCCCTTCCCTTCCCTTCCCTTCCCTTCCCTTCCCTTCCCTTCCCTTCCCTTCCCTTCCCTTCCCTTCCCTTCCCTTCCCTTCCCTTCCCTTCCCTTCCCTTCCCTTCCCTTCCCTTCCCTTCCCTTCCCTTCCCTTCCCTTCCCTTCCCTTCCCTTCCCTTCCCTTCCCTTCCCTTCCCTTCCCTTCCCTTCCCTTCCCTTCCCTTCCCTTCCCTTCCCTTCCCTTCCCTTCCCTTCCCTTCCCTTCCCTTCCCTTCCCTTCCCTTCCCTTCCCTTCCCTTCCCTTCCCTTCCCTTCCCTTCCCTTCCCTTCCCTTCCCTTCCTTCCCTTCCCTTCCCTTCCCTTCCCTTCCCTTCCCTTCCCTTCCCTTCCCTTCCCTTCCCTTCCCTTCCCTTCCCTTCCTTCCCATGTTATGTTATGTTATGTTATGTTATGTTATGTTATGTTATGTTATGTTATGTTATGTTATGTTATGTTATGTTATGTTATGTTATGTTATGTTATGTTATGTTATGTTATGTTATGTTATGTTATGTTATGTTATGTTATGTTATGTTATGTTATGTTATACCACATCACATTGTAATGTATTGTATCATGTATCATGTATCATATCGCATCTATGTAAACACTTATCAACATGCATGCATAAATGCACATGTGAATTTTACTGAAATTCTCCATTTTGATGATATGTTAGGATGGGACAAGTGCTGTGGTATGATGCGATGTCACACAGTGTCCCTTAGGATGTGAAGCTCACAGGAGAGTCTGCCAGGATCCCCTTCC
The DNA here is from genome assembly GCA_033459285.1 of Clamator glandarius. Classification (NCBI taxonomy): domain Eukaryota; kingdom Metazoa; phylum Chordata; class Aves; order Cuculiformes; family Cuculidae; genus Clamator; species Clamator glandarius. The sequence continues at coordinate 873,942 of JAUNZM010000936.1, read as the reverse complement.
CAGAGCTGGCAGAGTAGATGTCTCAGGGCAGGTGCGTGGCCAGGCTGACTCCTTGCACAACACGGCTGCTGGCCCTTGGCTGTCCCTCATGGTAGAGTGCGAGTTTCTGCTGGGGGGGAAAATCGCTGCATTTGCAATGAGGAACACAGAAAGCTCTTTCCAAGTTATTAGCTGGGGAAGAGGGGGAGAAGAAAAATAAAAAAAAAAATAAAAGAAAAAATTAAGAAAGAAAAAAGAAGGAAAGAAAAAAATAAGAAAAAATAAGAAAAAAAGGAGAATAAGAAAAAGGATGAGAAAAAAGAAAAAACAATGAGAAAAAAGAAAAACAATAAGAAAAAAAAAAAGGATGAGAAAAAAGAAAAAGGGAAAAAGGGAAAAAAAGGGGGGGGGTATAAGTAAAAAAATGCCTTATGCACTTGGGACTTGTGCTGGGGACAGAGTTGGATCCTCATCCCAGGATGGACGGTGCTAGCTGTCAGCACAACTTAGTTTGTAGGGCTGCCACTGGCCATCCCAGGGTGAGGATCTGGCCTCACACTTCCCACGAACAAAACCTGACATCAAAGAGCACGCAATAGGCAATATGGAACACATATGGGAGGCTTGCAAAGCTTTTTCTGTCAAAACCTGTTTCCTGGTGTATTTCTGCCCTAACAGACCTAGCCCTCCAGCACCCTTGCAGGACTGTTGAGAAGCAGCAGGGACCTATAGACCTCTAAGTATGGGCTGTGCACGCACACAACTTCTCAAAATGAGCTTGGGGAGCTGCCAGTTTCCTTTTTTCCTTCATGGGATACAGTGACTTGTGGTAACTTAATAGCCATCATCATCTACAGGTGCTTTTAATTATCTTTTTTTGGGCCTGTGCAGATTTAACTTGTCTTTTGCCCCTTTGCTGTACAAACTGGACATCGATCCAACACCCACTTTCAAACCTTCGCAATCTATATCTCACCTGCTTCATATCTACCTTACCAGTCAGCTCCTAGTTCAGCCAAACACAGGGACCATCTCCATCTCAAGTCCAAGGACTTGACACATATCCCTCTAGTCCTGCTTAGTGTTTGCACGTGGCTCCCCCGTGATCTGCCAGGGTGTGGAGGCACAAAGGGATCCAAGATGGGTTGTAATGGAAAACTGAGGAAGATTTTAAGGCTCTGGACTGGTGGGGAGTGAAGGGGAGATGGGAAATGAAATTAAGACCAATTGATTCTGCACAAGTGTTCAAGAAAAGAGTCTTATAAATTATTTAGGGAATAAGCTAAATAAAGTTCTGAGGGAACTAGGAATTCATAGTACATTTTAACGATGAATTTGTTTCTGTAGTTTTGTAGAATTTTTCTCATTCATTCAAATCAGGATATTCTGGGAGGTTATGAGAAAGACCAAGTTGTTCGTATACATCAATTAATATACTACAATAAATACTACATACTTATATGTATGCTCATTTCTCATTGCCATAAGAAATCTAGAGAAAAACTTACGGAGTTTTTGGGGATTCCAAGACACACCATTTAGAAAGAGCCACTCCAATTCTTCATACCGTCTGCACCTAGAAATTTCCTATTACTTAACTGGAACACAAGTCCAGCTCACAAGTATATCAACACTGGGGGTTAGGTTGAAATCTAGTGTTTAAATTCAGACTATCTTTCTTTCACAACACTATGCCTTTATTAAGTAACTCCCTCGGTACCAGGAAAGTCTCTGAGATGCCTGAAGTTCTGCTCTACACATGCACCAAAGCCTTTTGGTCTTGACAGGGCTAAGTGTGTATGTCACACCTAATCCCATCCGGATTTACAGACAAAGCATTTCTCCTCCCCAGAGAAGCTGCTCCAGCAGTGCACATGTAACACACACTTACACAAACGGGGTCTGCATGGAACACCATGACACACGGGGTGTGGAGGGAAATGCCAGCTGGGACAGAGGTCCACCTCCTTCCTGTCTTTGCTTCAGGGAATTCACAACTGCATCTCCCATAATTTTGGGTAGCTTAGAGAAAATCAGTCATCTGAAACACAGGAAGAAGAAATAGTCTTCTTTCCTTTGAAGCTGCACTGATCTACATGGCACAATTAATGATTTGGTCCCTCTTCTCCCTTCTCCTGTGCTAACACAGGAACAGCTTCTACCTAGATGCCAGCATGTTGTTACAAAAGGTGGGAAGTAGATGTTTAACCTCCCTAAAGAAATGAAATGAGGTACCTAGAGCCTAATTTCTATAAAAAAAGAACATTTTCTGATAGAAAAGGTTTGTTCTCCACCCCCACAACTTGGGAAAGGACTAGTAGTAGATGAGCTGTCCAGTCAGGTCCCTGATAGACCAAGGCAGTGTTGAGCTGCTTACAGGGAGACGATAGGAGAATTTCTTCTCTTAGGTAAAATGACTGGAGAGTTTTTAAGCCTCCTCTTCAGGAGAAGCTGTCAGTGAAGGGGCTTTAGAAAAGGTACAAGTCAGACTGCCCTGCTGAGATTGTGCGAAGTGGAAATGGACTTTCAGATACTGGGTGAAACTGCTTATTCATTTGAATAAGGATTAGAGCATAGCATCCAAACCCCATAACTTTTGAAAGACATGAAGCAAGTCTTCCGTACATCACTGCAGTCTGTCAAAGAAATTTATTCAAATACATGTTTTAAGAGTTCAAGGATGGTGCTGAAATGCTTCTCACGCTGGCAGTCAAGTTGGCGTTTCCTACAATTCTCACAGCTGATCCATAGAGGAGGTAAAGAAAAGAAGTGCAGAATTATGGTCCCTGTGCCCAAGGCCTTAATCTCCCCCTATCCCACCCTTATAAAATTAACCACATAACTGAGAATCATTCATAACAATTGGAATTGTCTTGACTTTAAGAGACTTTTCTCGTTAGACAACTCTTTATTCCTTGTAAAGCGTATTATTGATCTTAATATGCAGAAAATGCCATAGCCAGCAACTCGGAATGTCTGTGCCATTTTTGCTAAACAATGAGAATTGATGAGGTTTAGCAGGACACTGAAATGCTTAACGTTATAGCTCTGAGAAGTCTTTTATGTGTCTGTACTAATAGGACCTGACGCACAAAGGTCCTTCTTGGACCTTCTGTAACACCGAAAAAAATTGATGGTACGCTTAATTTTAACTGTGGAGCTCATTGCTAAGTTTTCCTTAGACAGGCAATTTATTTATGAGCATCACATTAAAGATGAAGATCAGATTTTCTTTATCACATGCAGTCTTCCCTTTACCCCTGGAAGGACAGCACCTCTTCTAAATGCCAGCAGGAAGAGAATAAAATGTAACACGGTATCCTAGAATCGTATTTATTCCTGTACACAACAAGCTCAAGCTCTGGGATCTTTTAATAACTTTTTCCATATTGGACTCTTTGTTTGGATGTGGTTTCCCTGATGTATCCTAGTAACATGTTTAGTTAATTTATGTTGTGTGTATGTGTAGACAGATATACACACATCCATATGTATGCACACACATAGTCCTCATTAAGTAAGTGTTAAACCTTCCACTGGTTTGGAGGGCAACAGGGCTGAAAACTAGAAGTCTATTCCCTTTGCAGAGAAGTACTGCAGAGACTGCTCCAAGGAGGCACACGCAGCCCTCAGCAGGGGTCTGGAACCCCCATGCCTCTGGTGTGAAGGCTGCTCTGATGTGTGCACCCCAGGAAGAATTAAAATCCTTATTTCTCACTGGGAGCAAAGTGCCATGCTCACAAGCCTTTCGGGTGGGTGGTGGATTCTTCTCTGCTCATCCCTTGCTTACATGTGCAGAGTCTGGAGTGCCTGGCAAGCCCCTTGGCAGCAAAGAGGTTGCTTGCATGCACTTTGACTGTGTGAGGACTTGATCCTTAAATTGTTAGAGTATCTTGGCTGTTGCAAAACAAACTCCAAAACCCAGAAACATTTGGCAGATGATAAAGAAAGTAGTGATTCCACTATTGCACAGTAAAACACAAACAGAACATACTTATCTAGTGTTAGGAGAAGACTCTCTCTCGAAGGATTCATTCCTAGTCATCTACAACTTTATTAAAATAAAAGAGAGCTGGCTCCAGAGCTACTATACACACACTTGGAAAGGACACATATTCCTTATCCTCTCTTTTTTTTTCCGGGCCCACAAGTGGATCAAACGAGTCCTGCACTGTTATTCTCACTGCATAGCAAATGAAAGCAAAACTTTCATTCACTTCAAGGAGGATTCTGCAGACCTAAGGACAGAGGAGTCAGGGCTGAGAGTAAAGGAAGCAACATGAATAATTTCCTTCATTAGCTGGTTTAGGAAAAGCCAGCTGCTTTCTACAGTCATGCCAAAACTAAGAGGAGATGGTCTGAGGTTAAGAAACACATGGGATAATTTTCATACCAAATGTAAAAATGAGAAATTGCTTTAACATATAGTAACTTGCCATCATAATGCGATACGTGTTCGCTTCCAGCTTTAAAAGGAGACTTTATAAACTCTACCATCTTTGGTTTGCTAAGGCAACTGTACTTATTTTTTTTAATTCATAACTTTGTGAGAAAACATAATGAAACCCTTGATGTTTTTATTGTCTTGATTAGTGATTCATTGTATAAGCATTTGGTTATTGGAACATAGGCTAAATATTGCACTGTAAAATCTGTTGCAACTTATCCAATATCTTTTGGAATGAATAAAAAAGATGTTAAGATTGCAAAAATGGTATTAATTTTAATCTTATTTCATTTCATATAATAAAAAACTCACTTGACTGCAGAGTCCTTTGCTTATTTTTTTTTAATCACTTATTGCATATGTTTATTGTGTGCAACCATATCCTGGGCTGCGTCAAGGGAAATGTGACTAGCAGTTCGAAGGAGGCAATTCTGCCCCTCTGCTCTGCTCTTGTCTCACCTCACCTGGAGTACTGTGTTCCATTCTGGAGTCCTCAGCACAGGAAGGGCACAGACCTGTTAGAGCAAGTCCAGAGGAGGGCCACAAAGATGATCAGAGGGCAGCTGGAGCACCTCCTGTACAAGGACAGGCTGATCAAGTTGGGCTTGTTTAGCCTAGAGAAGAGAGGGCTCCAGACACACCTTACAGTATCCTTCCAGTACTTAAAGGGGGCCTAGAGGAAAGCTGGGAAAGGGGTCTTTCTCAGGGAGTGCAGGGGTAATGAGGGGTAATGGTTTTAAGCTGAAAGAGGGTAGATTTATATTAGATATTAAGAAGAAATATTTTACTATGAAGGCAGTTAGGAGTTGGAACAGGTTGCCCAGAGAAGTTATGGAAGCCCAAACTCTGGAGGTGTTCAAGATCAGGTTAGATGAGGTTTTGAGCAACCTGATGTATCGGAAGGTATCCCTGCCCATAGCCAGGGGTTTGAAACTATATGATCTTTAAGGTCCCTTCCAACCCAAACCATCCTATGAATCTATGATTCTATATACTTGAAGAAAAATGTCTGTTGTAAATAATCTATTTAACATTAAAACCTGATACTATTATAAATAAGCTACCAAGAAAAATAAACCAGTTTACACTTAGATTTCTATAATTCTTTTTGAAAGATTATTCTAGGATAAACATACTCCTAACACATGTAAACAACACAGGAAATTAATAACAAAATTCTTTGGATTTATTTCAGATGTTGCATACTTTATGTAAACATAAGTGTCTTTCAATTTCAATGATTTTCCAGTAAGTAATAAACTTTGCTCATTAACCTCCTCTTAAATTAAACATTTGTTACTTTATATGTGTTATTTCAACTAAATCAAATGGATATGCTTGGTAAATTAATGCAACAGATCCAATTAACCAGAGAATTAAGATGGCTTCTTTTGAGTTGGGGTAATTGTGACTTTCTACTTAAAGTTCAAGGGAATGTGATGCAATATAATATGTTGATTTTCAATGTGAAATCATTGCTACTATCTTTTTTTTTTTTAATTAATCTGTCTTTCCCCTATGGTAAAACACAGTGGTAAAATGTGAAAAAATCTCATCGGTTGAATACATTTATATATTTCTGCTCTATGAACCTTGGTTTAGCAGTTTTTTACAGGACTGGCTTTTTTTTTATCCCTACCAGATATAATAGTCCATGTTTTCCTGGAGTGATGAGTGGGCCATCTTTCTGGAAACTGATTTCTTTTAAGTGCATCATTCTCAGACTATAAGGAGAAAAATTATTTCCATTTTCTGTACCAACAGGAAACAATACATATTAAGAAACATTTTTCTCCCTTTATTCTCCTGATATATACCTTTGACTTCTAAAAGGTTGTTGGCACTGACCTCTGTGGAGACTTTGGACCCAATTCCAGGGGGTATGGGTGTGCATGTCATGATATGGAAAAAGGTTTTCCATGACATAAAGGGGGACACAACAGCACATTTGATGCCCTTCCTTACCCAGAATTAGGAGAAAATCAACAGAGGGTCAACCAGAGGGACTGTGGGAACCATCCTCTTCTCAACCCATACTTCTCACATTAAGGTTGGGTTTGGAGAAGCCCACTGTTCCACTGCAATGCACCATTGGAGCCAACATGGGCTCCTTTTCCATGCAAGAGCCAAGAGGAGGCAAGTAGTGCTGGTGGCATAGTGTGGGCATCTCTCCCTTTTGGGGGTTGCTAGGATAGACAGAGGCTACAAGCTCTGAGGTCTGTGGGAGAGATTTCTTTGCTCTGTTCATGTCAGATATCATTGCACAGCTTAGTATTTAACATGACTGCTAGGCTTCTGGATTTTATCTCTTAACGAGGCACAGGCTTTCCTTGGGGGACAGTGAATCATCACATTACTTGAGCACGAGCTCTCAAAAAGCAGTACTTATTTTAGGGATTGTGTTGGCCAGGAGTCTGCATGAGGCAACATTAGCTCTGATTACAGTAGTAAAGCACTAAAATCTATTAACTCAAATATAACTGTTTTGGTTTCTTTTGGGTTTGTTTCTTTTTTTTTTTGGTTCAATTGAATTTGCTGCAGACATGACTCACTGCCACTTCCTTCATCTCCACTATGATTCCTGCAGGACCTTCAGACATGTAGCATGGCTTGCACCCACTTCAAACACAATGCAAATTCTCACGTATATTTTTTATACTGAAGCTTCATCTAAATTAAATGTGGAAGGCCAGAAGGTATGCAGTACATATCTTTGGTTCCCTCAGTAGACTGAAAAGAGAACTACAAAGGGAAAAAAAAAGGAAAAGGAAAAAAATAAAGAGAGCATATACAAAGGAGGAAATCAAATTCCAAAGGCTCACAGGAAGCCAGATTCTCTAGGCACAAGAAAAGTGACATTATCCAAACCAAAACTTAACACAGCATGGAAATGTGATGAAGAGTAGGGCTGGTATTTTCAGTGAGTCTATAGACATATATGTAAATACAGTCAAATTGGGAACACATTCTAGGGATTAAAGAGATCTGCGTAGCACTAGAAAGAAGCAGCAGATGTAACTGCTAACAACAAAGAACGGATTTCTGGCCAAAGTTCAAGATTTTCTTGCACCCAAGCCCATTGTTGCAAACGAATCTGGACACAGTAAATAATTTGTAGTGACTTGTAGACCTAACTTATTTTTGTTGTTGTTCATGAACTAGCTACCATTTACCAACATGCTGACTTTTATAAATGAGTTCCTTCAGAGTCGTTGAGCAAACATGTAATGCAGATGTACTTTCATCTACGCAGTGTCACTACTCTATTAAACTGAGCTGCTACAGAGGCCATAAGATAAGCAGTGACCAAAAAGCGTTGATAGCTGAAGATGACCAAAAAGTTCAGAGCTCTGATCAGCAGGTTTCCAGCTACAGAGAGGCAAAAAGTCCTATGAAGCTGATCTTGGAGCTTCAAGGAGGTACCAGACGTTATGCTTCATGTAAGCCATTCTTGATGGAGGGGAGGTACCACATGGGGAAGATATTTTGGTGGAGCAATGGCCTGGGAAGCAAGACTCATCAGGAACATCTAACATAGATTATAATTTCTTGGTGTCTGTAGCCAAATCTCTCCAGCCATCTTAGAGATTAAACAAATCATTAAAATGGACCGCACAATTAGAAAATATTTCCAGGTCCAGATAGGCATTAAAACAGTGATAAATAAGTCACCTCAACTTCTACATATAGTTGAGAGCATCCCAAAAAACATGATAAGAGTGCTCAGCCAAAATTAACCTGGAAGTAAAATTCACCTTAACAAGTTTCTTACTTTTACTGGTCACCTGATAAATATCAACAATATTTTCAACAATATTAATTTAATCTTCCTCTTTGAATGTTGTGAAGCCTGATGAGTTAAGGAAGCACACAGAAATATTGTCTTTTGTGTCCACACGTACTTCACAGGTCGCCACAGCAAATACTGTAGTTTGTCGACTTGAAAGTAGTAAAAATAGGAATGACAACCCAGATGACAGTCCCCTTACTGCCTTACTGCCTGCAACAAGGGGATCTGTGTCTCATGTTATCCAGTGATCCTGAGGGACCATATCGTCCCAATGGGAGACAGAGAAATAAGTATCTTCTGTCCACCATTATTTTTAAGGGATTTACAGTGGTAGACCTTCTAGAGCTGGGAAAAAAAGGAGCTACATGATGGTGAGAAACTGAAATTTCTCTGTTTCCCAAGATGATTTTCTGTGTTGATGCCGTACCAAGCAAGGCCACGTGCAAGGCTTGCCCTGCGGCCAGTCTGGCAGTGTGGCCACGCAGTGTGGCCACAGCCCTAAGAGAGCACCACTGCTGGGATCTGGATTTGCAAACCTGTGGCCCCTGCCCCATGGCCCTAGATAACTTCTCTGCTTTCCCTTGCTCTCTCTAAGACACTGTGTCATCTCAGGCTGAGCCCAAACCACAAGCCCAAGTTCTCATCTCCTTTACATTGGTGATGGCAGTAGATTAAACAATGAGAAAGTAATATTATTGTTTCTATTTATTACTCAAAATGAAAGGCACATTTTGGCACACAATACTCTTTTTTTTTTTTTGTAAAATCCTGTTCCGTCAAACAAAAAAAGGGCACATAAAGGAATCAATTTTATATATAGATTTGCACCATCCGTTTAAAGTCTTAAAGTTCATATTCAAGTATTTCTATTAATGATCCACGATGCTAAACACTTTTTAATGTCTTATTACAAAAGCTTTTCAGCTCGCTTTTAACAAAAGGAAAAGCTGTTTTAATATATGAAGCCTGAAAAATAGCCAACAATAAAAGAACATCACTCTTCTTTTTTTTTTTTAATTATTTGAAGTGCTTCTGAATTCCCAACATAGCTATTGGAATGCAAGATTATGATCTAAAACAAAAGATATGTTCATTTAATTAAAGTAGCTTTTTACATTTTTTTAAAAAACGTTACTTTAAAAATGGTCTTACTGCTGTTTATGAGCTTTGGGAGGACAAGAGGCTCTGGGGATTTCTAATGACATACAGATAGCCATATGTTCCTCTCACCTCCGCTGTTTTTCCAGGGACAGATACTTCATTGCTTGTGCCAATAAGAAGTAATAAGAGATCATCATTTAATTGGTAATTAATAAGTGATCAGTTTAGCAGTTTCATCTCCACTTCAAGCAGACAGATGTCTTCAGTGCGATGCTCTGGTCACTCTTTGGGAACTGTATATTGCAGCCACAGCCTGCTGTCTGGCCACCCAGCCCCATCAACACTGAGTGCTCTTACATGGAATTTTTTACCTACTACATTGTCAAAGTAAATGAAAAGTTAAATAAAAAAGCCAAAGCTAAACAACAACACGAAGAAATTCATACAAAGGATCACTGGGTCTCACAGTTTGCTTTTCTTCTCTTACTCAAAAGTTAAGCTATGCTGACCTCCCTCAGAGCCACAGATGTACTTACAAGGTCTTGCTCCGTGCCTAATTACCAGAACGCTGGCTAAGATGGGCCTATTTTTAAATAACTTCCCTTCCATCTTTGAAATCAAAGAGAGAGTATGTGATGTAAAGAACAGCCTAAGTCCAGATAAAGTTTTAAAACTACAGGAGAGGAAGAGAAGTAAAGGAAGAGAAAGACGGTCTAGCAGCCAAAATAAGGCTTGTAAATTCTCCAGTTTAGGGGGAAGGAATCATCAGAGTATCAACCATGCACATATCACGGGCTACTAAATGTCGCCCAGCCAGGCCTTCAATGAACTCAGACTGACTACGGTATTATTAGTACTGGCCCCTGATTTATTATGTCACCACCTCAGTGAAAGACTAACAAAATCCTCACTGCAGTGAAAGAAAACTTTCAGGAACAGGGGTGAAAATACAGCAAAGATAAACAAAGAAACAGCTTTCATTGGAACCATCTGGGATAAGAAGCATGTCAGAGTCAAAGCTGGATCATCAAGGTTCTGTCTATAGTGTCTTGTTCACTAGAGGCTTGAGTCAGCCTCACCAGAGACCCACACAGTGATGTGACTTCTGGAGCAAGTGTATCATATCTACTAGTGCAGGAAGAGTGGCTCATCTTGCGCATGAAAGCAGCGTGAATGCAGCTAATGCAAATCTCCTATGCAGAGGGACTGAAGTGCAGGCTGTGGGCAGCACATGCGCAGCCACAGGCACTGTCCTCCTTGTGCCTGGACGTAGACTGTGAGGCACCCCAAGTGTCACATCTTCAAATGGCAGGAGTTTCCTTTGTGTTTCCATGCTCCAGTAACATACAGTGCTGAGGACAAATTGCAAACTCAAGGCAGAAATCTTCCTAAACCCATCATTGCTCTCCTCAATTGGTACCATTGCAACTGTTTGCAGGAAAGGAGCAAGGAGCATCTCAGGTGGAGATGAAATAGCAAAATAAGACTGCAAAATAAGACATTTCTTGACTGTAAGCAGGTTTACTTTCCCTCAACAGGCTCACTGTCTCCTTCTACTCTAAATAAAGCACCTGGTGCAAGCCTGGTGTGCAGATGGTATAGCTGTGGTGTGCACAGTGCACAGTCCCCCAAATCTGGCAGGCAGCTGTTTCAGTTTCTTTTTGCCAGGCTGCCAGCTCAGGATTGTTTTTACTTTTCTTTCCCTTTTCTACTCCCTCTGTACTCAGCTTTACCCTTTGCAATGAAATTTGGAAGAGCAAATGTATAATCTGGGAGTTTTTCCACATCCATCTTTTAAAGAGGAAGGTGGATAAGCTAACTCAGCTCTTTAAAGTCCCAGTTCGGAAAAAAACACTTTAAGCACATGCTTAACTCCTGTTGATTTAGGAAAGGCAAGAAAGGCTGGTGATTTCATAGGTCTTAAACACATGCTTATGTGTCCTTCCTGAAGAGCAATACACACCTGAACGGTGGTCCAGTTATGCCAGTGCAGAAGGCATAAAAATTAGCTTTCACTGTAAAATGCACAAGCTGAGTAATGCCTAAGTTTAGCTCTTTAAAATGATCACAGTTTCATTGATTTTTAAGGTCAAAGTACTGTGCTGACTCTAGAGTCTCATTAGCATAGAGGCAGTCAAAATTGAAAGAAAATATTTAAATCCTGGTCAACCCTGAATCCTCCAAGCTCTTCCTCTCAATAAACACCTGCAGCCCTCATCCCTCAATAAAAATGTTGACAGCTTTACCTGAGCAGGCAAGTTTGAATTTTAGGAAGGAGAAAATGAAAACTGCTGAGCATTCCTCACTAAGGATGGTTTCACTATGTGTTGTCACCCTCCCAGCACCTGCATACAGCCTTACTCTGTCCTTGTCCTTAACACACTGTCAGAAATCCCACTCGTCACTGCTCCTCTGTCAAGATAGAGAACATTGAAAAGGGGGGATCCCTTTAGTCCTTGCTTCACCAGAAGGCATTATGAGGAGCTAGACTGGCCTTTCTGTCCTCAGCTATCTCTGGTCATGGCCTCTTGTCTTGTCATAGATGACTAAGAGCACTTTGCTGGCTGTCCTGTCTGGAAACACCTTCCAGTGCCCCAGCGTGAATGAAATGTGGATAAACTGTCCCAACTCAAAGAGCTGCCATCGTTGTTTCCACAGCCCTGTCACTGCCTGTCCGCTTTGTTCTCCATATCTGTTGCCACCTGAGCTCCAAAGCCCAAGCTCCTCATGGTGTGAGTCCACCATCTACACCAGCTGTTTTTAACGAAAGCAGGTAGAATCCTCACCTGGGTATTGCTGGCATGGTCTTCCAAAATGCCTGAGAAGCAAAGCATACCAGTGAAGCAGAGCTAGCTCCGGGGCTACAAGCAATCATCACTCATCTTCAGGGTCCTCTTTCCATGGAAGACTTCCAGCCTTTATGATTGTCACACCACAGGTCAAAGAGCTCAGAGACACAAATCATAGAGGCTTGGCTTTAGTCAGGAGCCTGTTGGCTTATGATTTCTGCCAAGAGGTTGCTGTGAAGGTCTCCATCTGACTTTGGGCTTGCTTTATACTATCTCTGAGAAAGATCTGAGGAGATAGGATAGCTGGAGGGCCAAGTCTCACCTCAGTACTCTTGATGCACTGAAGTTAGGTATCAACAGGCACAAATCAGACCAAAGAAGGAAGAAGAAAATGGGCTAGAGAAATTAATGAGCAGACAGTTTTACCTTTTCTTTTCCCTTTAGTGTTGCTTATGGCAGATTAGCAGAGACCAGCTTTCATTGCAGCTGCCTATACTGTACTTGACCTATCTAGAAAGAGAGCATTTGGTCCCCAAGCCTGGATGTTAGACACTCTCGCCTAACTCAGATTTCTCTTAAATAAATTTAATTAAACAAGGAAAAAAAGAGTGAACTGACAGTTATAAATAATGAAGTGAAAATAGGCTATGAATACAATAAGAACTAATTAAACAGGGAGGGTAAGACCATGTTGATTTATTTCCCTTTTGTGTGTGCGTGTGTGTATGTGTGTCAGAATTTTAAATGAAATACATGTGCATTAGGCCTAAGGAGGGATTTAAATCTGCTGTACACACTTTCCTTCAGAGCGCAAGGCATGAGAGATGTTAGTCACATCACTCAACACACTACTGCACAAGGCTTCAGACACTAGTGAACAGTGCAGTGTGGGAACCCGTATGGGAGGGCACAGGAAATGATTCTGAAGTAGTTTGTTTTACCTTCTGTTACGGATGTGCTTGCACAAGTGTACACTGAACCCATGGCACAGCAAGGACCGTAAAATCAAATCATTCCCAAATGCTAAGATGCTTCAGCCTGTTCTAATAAAAGTATCTACATTTCCCTAGCATGTTATTGATGAAGATGTGTAAATAACAATAGCAATATATTGCACCACAATGAAAATGAAATCACTGGCAAGGGACCATCTCACAGACCACCTGCAGATTATATATCATTTCTTTTTAGAAGAGCTGGAGCAGAGGGGAAAGGGGATTATTTTATTCCACAGAAATCGAAGCAGCAAGCTGCACATGATACAGGCAGTATTCATTCCTTGCTCCCAAAGAGAGGACCAAGGGCAAGCTACAGAAAATTAGAAGGCATTACTGAAGACCCTCCTAGATTAATTCCTCCACAGGCTCCTTAGGGCTGGTTTTGAGGCAAAGGACAACAAGAACACTGCAAAAGGTGACCCATACAGTAGCCCACAAAGAAGCCTCTGACTCCCAGTAAAGGAGGCACTGTGAATCCCATCCTTTCATTAGCACTCATAGACTTCCACCCACATGGAAGCGGATGGTTGAGCATCCCCAAAATGTTATTGAGAACTGGCTGTCTCTCTCTAAGCTTGAGATTGACTCCAGGCTTCCCAGGTTCTGCAAAACATCCCTCCAATTACCTCACTCCATGTTTGCTGCTTGTCCATACTGTCTTCAAGTTTATCATCTCCAGCAAATAACGTCACTGAGCTGAAAGGTCTGTTAACACCCAAACAAACCATATTTTTCCAATTGTCTTACAGAGTGTATTGTGTGATGTGGTTGCTGTGGAGACTGTCAGAGCTGCGGCAGTATATCTGAGACTGGATCACTTTATAAATTCCTTGCTTCTTACATGTTTTCCTAAACAAGCACCAGGGAGAGAGAGGAGACAGAGGCAGGTGGATCTTTGACTTGCAAACCATTACAAGTTTTACGCTCTTGTGAGAGTCGGGGGCTACACCTTTTACCTGGGAAGCCCCTTTGAGCTTATGTCTCAGTCTCTTTCCTCTACCTTTTGCTTAGAGAGTCTCACATCCATGTACAAACCTTTGAAGTTTCTTTGATAGCTTGTGCTCAAAGAGCTGCAAAATTTGTTGACCCGGTTTTAGCTCATTTATTCAAAAAATGTGGTTTTCCTCAAAATAGAAGGGCTGTATTTTCACAGAGCTCACTTGCACACAGAAAGTCTCATTTATGAACCTACTACATGCAATGAAAATGCGCCCTTTTCGTGAATAAAGCCCCAACTGTCTACTAACAGTGTTAACACGCTGACATCATTCTGCAAACATTTTCACGTAATACAGTCTCTGACAAGCTTTGTTTCCACTTGGGTCAAATCACTTGGAAAAATCACACTTTTCCCATTAAAGAATAATTTTCTCTTTAAAAAGTTTCCAAGGTACTCCACCCCACCAGCTTCCAGTTGGAGCTGGCTCACTTCATTTGGCCAGGTCTGATGGCCAGAACACTGGCAGTTCTCAGTGCCGGAGCAGGTGGAAGCCAGGCATATGTGGTCAGTACAATATTAACCAATGCTACAATTGCTTAAGTACTTTCAGCTCTGACCACCATCTCCAGCCAACAGAGGTTAGAAAGCTATGCAACTCAATCAACAAATAACATGTGGTGGTTTACAAAGCAACACTTTTACTTAGAATCACAGAATAGTTCAGGTTGGATAAGACCTTTAAGCTCATTGAATCCAACCATAAATCTAACACTGTCAAGTCCACCACTAAACCATGTCCCTAAGTGCTACATCTACAGCTCTTTTAAATACCCCCTTTATGCTTGCTTGGAGATTTAAATCCAGGTAAGCCTTGCACAGGGTTCATTTGGATAAGTAAAAGCATCCTAAACTGCCGAGTAAGGTCCAGATTTGCTGATACACTCTGGATGCTCTGTATTTTCTAATAGCACAAACCTAACTCACAGAAGCTTGTTTGTGATACAAACGAACAAAGAGGAACAATTTTGCCTACAGACAAGAAGTGTTGCAAATCTGAGTGAAGGTAAGTGCTTTGAAGATGAAGAACAAAGTAATTGCTGAATGTTGTCATATTATGTCTATTATCCTTGGGCAGATTTTCAGGAAGGGTGAAACCTGCCTTTTGTGGCTGTGGGTTGGACTACAGGTTAGACTGCAAAGTGGAGCTACAAGAACAAATCCATTTATTTGTGTACATGCCTCAATGACAGAGCTGCTGGAAAATTACAGGTGGAAATTAAGGCTCAGTTTTAATTTTCACCAAGTCTGTGCAAGTTTTGGAAAGGTAACTGAGACAAAAACACACACGACTAAGTAGTTGATCCTTGCACATTATCCTCTCCATAGGAAAAAAATCTTTTTCAAGAATTTTGGCTTGATTATTCTTAATATGGGTAATGACCTCAGTGTTGCCTGACCTCTATGAAATTTGTACTCTGACACCTTTGTATTTCATTCACTTCCTCAGTTACTGAATGATGCTAAAGTGTTCTGTAAGTGAAAAGGCAAAGTTCAAGGACCATCCGCATGCCAACTTGTGGCTTTCAAAAAAGCTATAAATGTTGACTTTTCAGTCTCATTAAGATGTATTTTGCTTCTATAAATAATTTGCTTCTATTAGCTGTTATAATTTGAAAGGTTGTTCTTTTTAAAAAAAATCCAAAAAATAATACATAACGTTTTCATGGGAATTTTTTCCAATTTAAAATATTTTTTACTATTTTTATAGAAAACAGGCAGTTTTGTTATCCCTGTTCTACAAATGAGGAAAATGCAGCACAGATAGAGTGAAATGGTCCCTCACTGGACTGATGAAGAGGCAGGAAGAGCACCTACAGCTTCAGAGGCTTCGTACAGTGCTTCAGCATAAACTGAGCCAAGCTGTTATGCCCAGAATTTTTACAGGTTAGATGACAATGTGAATGGAATTGAGATCTCTCATAAAGTAATTTGTTTAGCCCATGCATCTCATGAATTGTGAAAGAAATGGGATCTCAATATGGGTTTCTTCAAACAAGAAAGCAAGCACTGAAACAATGGCAGTGTAGGCCAATCAGTCCATAGATTTTTTTTCTCTGTCTCCATTCCTTTCTGCACATTGTTTGTGTTGGAATCCCTACTAGTAAATGTCCTTCTCAGGAATAAGTATGTACTTTCTCTCTTACTTTTCATGATGCTGGTGTTTAGAAGTGAGAATATTCAAGTGCTTCTCTGTCTAATAAGTTATTATAAGGTAGTTTCAGTAACTACTGTACTAAAACTTGTTTCATTGCACTAAGAATTACCTATAAAGATGGTCATGGTGCTGCTGTATAAACAGATAACATAGACATTTTGTGTCCTACTTGGCTTAAAAAAACCCAGAAGTTACACAGAAAGGATGAAAGACATATATACTGCAGAGAAGCACAGGGGGAAAGACCAGAACCACTCTTTATTTAACAGTAATGAAAAAATCATTACACTCTTAAATTATTTGGGTCATATAGAGGCAGGTAGGTGGGAAGGGGAGGAGAAAGGGACGTGAGAAAGAGGATGGGAGGAAGGGAAGAAAGAGGGAAGGAGGAAGGAAGGAAAAGGGAGGGAAGAAGGGAAGAGTTAAATGTTAGCCCCTAAGTTAGATGAAAGCACTGGCCT
Organism: Clamator glandarius; assembly: GCA_033459285.1. NCBI lineage: Eukaryota > Metazoa > Chordata > Aves > Cuculiformes > Cuculidae > Clamator > Clamator glandarius. Next base: position 857,222 of record JAUNZM010000936.1, on the reverse strand, counting down.
TCTAAGCACCACAGCAGAGACCTAAAGAGGCATGAGGAATGTGAATTTGCTATGATGTTAAATGGCTTCCAGAACTGACCCTTGTCCAGCAGCAACAAGTATGGACAGAGCAGGTGTGGCACCCTCTGTGCACATCTATGGTAATGGGCCTTAAGAATTCTATGTTTGAAATGAAAAGGGTAATAAAAGGACCTGTGGGCTATCTACTGTCTTGCACTCACTCTTGCATTTTCAGTCAATATCCAGCCTTGCACTGAATATATCCAGCCTTGCACTGAATAATCACATTGCTTTATAGAAAAACACAGATATTCACCTGGAGCTTTGCTAGCACATGTTGGGAAAAGGCTTTAGTTAAGGCAGGCCCACTTCAGTCTAAGCAAACATTTCGCTCTTAAATTCTCCTAGGACTCCATGCCTCTCAGAGTTAAGGTAAGCATTTATATTCAACACAGAGAGTTAGGAAAAAACCATATACAGGTGTAAGGCAATCAGTTAAGGGTCCTTGTAAAGTTACTCAATGTTTTTGGGTGCAAATTTGTATGTTCCATTTTGTACGGGTGAAATCAAACACTCCTTAAAAGTGCTTTTCTTTCCAATTGCTTTAAAATAACTCTAAAAGGGCAAGTCAGAATTAGAAATTCACATTATAGATTTCTGCAGCTGGACCTCAACCTTAACACAGGTTGTATTGATAATAACTTTTCTTGACTAAACTAAGGAGATGTTAGTATCTTGAAGGTCCTGGCTCCTTAAGCTTATTCTAAGCATGCTACTCATCCACTAACAGCAGTGAGTTTGTCTCAGAAACTGTAGGAAAGATTGCAGAGTCATGTTTTTTCATAATGTCCCAGCCAGAGGACTTGGTCTGGAACTTGGCAACGCAATGCCTGGTATATCTTCAGTCTGAAAGGGTCAACTCTCTTCCAAGGATGCCCAAAACATCAGTCTATTTGGACAATACCCACCCAACTTTCAGTTGAAATGTGACTGTTCTGCAGTTAGGGACATAAAACATGTTTTCCTTCCCCACACTGACAGAAGCATGCTGGCTTTAACAGTCTGGTGGTAACCAAAGGGAAGTGGCATCTCCTCACTTTCCTACTACAACCCTTCCACCGTTTTAAAAGGAAACAAATGCTTTCTCAATAGAAAGCCCCCAAAAGGTGTGCAACATGATGTGGTTCCATGTGAGCAGGATTTCCTGCTTGACCTTTGAACATTGCTCAAGAGCTATTTAGTCTAATTTTCCTTCTAGCATGTAATGTGAAGTTTTCCAGTTGTTATTACTTGCAAATAAGTATTATGACTAATTTGACAAATAATTCCAGACTTGAATTCCTCTGGTGGATTTTTTATTTAAAGACTACATCATTCTGGACTAGTTGTTATGCAAAGCAAAAGAGAAACAGTCTCTTTGGGAATAGATAGAAAGGAGCTCTTAGTTCTCACTAAGGAAAGAAATAGATTTCTATACCTGTGGTCTCAAATTCAGTTGTATTATATATATGGATGAAATTTTGTCCCTACAGAGACCAACGGGAATTCCAGTTGCCAATATCAGGGGGTTGAGATTTAAACCAAGATGAAAATTTTGGTTTTTGATGGGAATTCTAAATTATCAGTGCTGTAAAGCAAACCTGTGATTTCTCATTGAACAGAGAACTTCCTGAAGAGAATTCTCTTCATTTTAATTTAACTATGTACATCAATAATGAATATGAGACTAGCAGTCTTGTCCCATGATACTGAATAAATTACTACCCACTGGATCATAAATCAAGTGTTTGCATAATTTGGCCATTTACAAATCAAGCCGCAGTCCAGAAACTTCTTTTTCCCAGCGCAGTCATTGCAGTTAAGCGAATACTTGGAAAACACACAAGTTTTCATCTATTTATCAGTTTCTTTTAAAACAGCTGTTTGTATCTGTAGTAAAAAGGAAGATGCAAAATGTTCTTGGAATGTATTCAAAACATGAAAATTATCATAGTAACAGTGGGAACAACATAAGACATCACGGATGAGATCCAAGTTCCTTTTCATTGTCTCACAGGACATGGATGGCAACGAAACAGAGGTTCCCAGGAGGACATTTTGACAGTGCAAGGTGGAAGCACCTTTTCTTGGCTGAGGGTCAACTGCACATGGAGCAGCCAGCACATCTGGTAGTTTGGGCCTGGCTCTGTCCTTGCATTTGAATACAGTCCTGCAAGTTGGTCTCCCTTTCTGGAAGGGCACAAGTAACGTGCTGGCTTCATCAAATGCTGGTCTAATGGAAGTGTTTGCAGCTAGGTAAAAGTCCTTGCTCAGAGAGTTATGCTCCTGCTATTCATATTCCTAAGGCAGATTGGGCTAGCACTGTCCTGAGCTTACATAAGTGTACCCAGCAGGGGGTCACTCTGGAGAATTTCCATCTTTTGTTGCACACAGTACAGGAATTTCACCCTTCCCAGCTAAGGGCCAGAGCCTGCCTGAAGTTACAGCAGGACAACCCCCATGTGCTGTGCAGCAGGCTGCTTTCCCCCATGCTGTGGGGAAGTCTGTCTCGGAGGTGCAATCCTGATGCTGCTGCAGCTGAATGCCATGTGCTGGCTTCTTCACCCACTCCACTCCGTTAAAACTTGAGGCGACTGGGTGTGCAGCCCTAGCCAGGGTATTGGAGTGTGCAGTTTCCACCCAGCTATATAGCAGTGTAAGGACCAAACCGAAGAGTCAGTTCACTTGGAAGCGGTGCCTCTGACTTCGTTCCAAACAGATATGTAGAACCATAATATTGTACTTAGTAATAGTTTCGAGTTTCCGCAGTCATTTTTAGATGCAATAAACTAATGAGAGGCATGAAAGCTGGAATCAGCCACTATTCACATTTCCAAGATAAACATCTTAAAATATATTATGATCAAAATAAAGCAGACAAAGTTACTAGTAAGGTTTCCAAGAGTATGTGGCTGGTTTCGAAGTTCCATTAATATTTCTCATTTTGTTTTAGTGCCAGCCTACAAAGCAAAATTATTCCAAGAGATAATATGGAGATACGTACTCAAATGAAGGCTAAACCCCTTATTCAGCTATTGCAAGGCATTTGGCCATGATGAAGTAAGAGGGGTGGAGAATGGAAAGTTGTTGACATGTCCGGAAGAAGGAGATTATTCTGTGGAACATAGCACAAATTTTAGCACTATCTGTAAAAAAAAAAAAAAAAAAAAAAAAAGAAAAGATTGCTCTGTTGCTGGAGAAGGAAACCAACTACCCAGAAGACAGAGCAAGCCCCACAGTCACAACAAGGACATCTCGAGGTAACCCATCTGGATTAACCAGTGTGCAATCATGCACTTGGACAGCAAACACAAGATATTACTCCTCACACTTGCAAAACTCTCTCCTTCTCCTCTGTAAAAAACATAACCTCCACGGTAAAAAAAAGAACACCTCCCACTATAAGATACTAGAAGAAGAGAATATTCTTTATGTTTTTATTCTGTTCACCAGCGTGTAATCATCACATGGAACTCCCAGAGCAGTCTTAGGAAGTGACCCACACCTCACACTAACATCAGGAATCCCTGTCAATCTAACTGAGGAGAAGAAAAAGGCTGAACAAGTGAGGCACAAAATGAAAGATGTCAGCAGGTTACAGGAGTCCTGTTAAGAAGCGTTCAGTTTCACAAGGCTCTTGGGAAAACAGCAACAACCAGTACTTGAATAACACTGCTACTATTTGCAATTCTTACATCTTAGCTTTTTAATTATTATTATTTTAGAATAAATAATTAATCTGCTTATGCAGGAATTTAAATCCAGGATTGCTGGAGTATTGATCTCCATTTTTATAAGCTTTCACAGAAATAAAAGAAAAGGAATATGTGGGCTCTTGGAGGCTAACAAAGACAAAAGTATAACAAAGGGAAAGTTAAAATTTTGTTGAATTACTCTATCCTTTTTGTCTAAATTTTTTCTATATGCATACATTTAATAAATTACATATGTGTATGGGTTTTTATAGCTAAGTAAACATATTTTATAGCAACATTTAAGAAAGAAAATATGGTATATTACTTAAACTCTTTCTTATATAAAATTTGTTGATTATTATCAACAGTCATGTTCAAGAATTATGTCAGTCCAGCACGAATGTCTCCCTGCAAAACACACTCTGCTTTCTGGCTCACACGTGTGGTAATCAAGACACAATAAACTAACAAATGAGCTAAAAAAATTTGTCCAAATCTAATTTTGGTGTCCCTCTCTTAGATACCGCTAATCTCTGACAGCAGCTCCAGCAGAATGACATTACAGCAGAATGACATTACAGCTGAAGGCCTGTAAACAAATCCATGCTCTCAGCCTTCATTGGGAAGCACATCTACAGTCCCTGCAGAGGTCTTTATTGGCTCTTGCTGCCTGATAGGAACAGCTAGATTGCTGAAGGATCTGTTTCTCCTGACAGATCTTGCAGGGAGTACCTCAGATAAAAAACTCAGGAGGGTTCAAAAGGAGTGGAAATTTTTGACGTTTACACTGAAATGAGTATATGCAAACTTTCCTGATAACAAATCTTAAGATTTGGTCAGCTCTAACAAAGTCCTTCCTGGCTGAGAGCCTGTGCTTTTGGGAAAGCAAAGATACATCACGTCACCTCCCATGGCAAGTCCTGCACCACTGATCCCAAAGCAGCAGCTATTCAAAGACTTCCCTTCCCCAAAATATATTTCAAGAAGATTGATTGTTTTTAGCTGTGCCATGATAGCGGTCAAGCACACACATGTAAAACCACTGAGCACTGTGTCTTAAAAACAACCTTGATTTTTGAAATGGTTATTTATTAACCTTAACACAGTGCTGGTAAACAAAATTATTATCTTAATGCAACATTTGACCACTATGCAATTCATTAGATCATAACTCATCACCTGTGTCTCAGGACCATGCGGTGGCAGCTGTGTGATCAAGCTCCAATCCATTGAGTTTACTATGGCTCTGGGGCAACAGCAGTGGACCTGGAGCTGGTATCATAGGTGTCAGCTGATATTTTCCTGCTGAAACCATACTGCATGAATAATCTTACCAATCTGAGAAGCAGATCTAAAAGAATTGTTTTGTAGGCATGGTGGAAAGGACTGCAGTAGAAGAATGGATAGTGTGACTTTCAGAAGATGTTCTTCTGGAACTGGGAAAGTGCATGGAGGAGTCTGAATGTGGCTCTTAGGAGTTAGAGTAACCCCTCTGTCCTTCAGTGCCCTGGATGGATCAGCATTTGTTTTTTCAGGGTACCTACAAAGTGGGCACCTGAATTAGTTAACAGAAGAATTGCAATAGTAATATTGATGTTAAAATGATCAGCGAAAGTTCATTTCCAAAAGTTTTTCCTTTTTTTCAGGTGGCTTAGCTTCTGACTTCCAAAGCATTGTGAAATAAATCTCAGTACCTAGCTTGAGTTATTGCTGACTCACACCAGTGTAACAGAGCAGAATTTAGTGTGAATGTAGCCTGACGAGGGGTAATCACAACCTGCTGCTCCTAAACCACAGGCCTCTGACTACTTGAGCTAGAGGAAAATATCCATTCATTTTGATTAATGAAAGATCCTTGTTCAGGATTAATTTAGACGATGCAAAGCTGAGAAGCTTCTAACCTGACCTTTCAAACACACTTGGAGGATTTTTGGAGGGGAGTCATTCGATTTATTTCTAGGTACCATAATTCCATAAAAAATTTGAGTCCTTTCACAAACAATTGTACATAAAATGAAGAACTGTGAAAATTAGGTTATGGATGTATTTGTCCTAGAAAAAAAATTCTACAGCTTTTATAGTTTCCTGCTTGAATAGCAGTGACAGTGATACTTAGTTTATATCTGCCATGCAGCTGGGATTTGGAAAGCCGAGAATTAACTTTCATTTCTGAACTGCAAAATTCTCTCTGGTAATTGGCAATCTTTGGTAAATCTAAATTTCAGGCTCAAAAAAATAAAAGATCTGAACCCAGGTGGGTGTCTGCCTGGTTTCATGTTTTGTCATAAAAATGTCGTACACCTTTACTCAGATGTACTTGGTGAATTGACTATAAGAGTGTAAGGTTTTTTCTAGTGGTTAAAAAAGTGAGGTTCTGCCCAGAAGGGATTACAACCATGCTGCCCTTTCCTTCTTGAAAATATTTGATCTTAAAAAATTCAAGACTACCAATATTTATTTTTAAAAATATAGCTTTTCTTTTTCTAGTCCTAGTATCTGAAGATAAGGTCTTTTCTAAGCTGATACTTGGTCTACAGTTTTTTTCCATCATTTTCTAGTTCACACAACCAGCTGACAGGCAGGATTTGAGCATCTGCTTCCGCTGATCTGTGTATGGCATCTCTTGGTGGGCATAGCAGTGCCTCCGCAGCAGTAACTGCATTTTCTAAATTCTCTCAAGGGCTTGCTATTTGCTTCCAGTGCCTTCATATTCTTCCTAAAGAACACTGCCAGAAATCCATTCTGGCACAAATTAGAATATTAACACCCTCCTGAGCCATGAATGTTTGATTTTTATTGCTTTTGCACAAGAATTCACTTTTTTGTTGTGCTGGTTTGCATTCAAAAAAATTTTTTTTACTTTGAAAGGCCAAAGTGGGAGAATTTTTGAAATATTTTAGGATAGCGAAACATAGATTTCCCTTAATCAATCCAATTCATTCAAAATGGTGAAAGGTGTTGAAATCAAAGCCAAGCTTTTTGACAAGCTTTGGAAACACAGTCAAAAGCTTGTGCCTGCAAGACAGTCTTTCTCATTCATGGGTAGAAGCATGTTAGAGCAGCAAAATCTGGCTTTGTATTTCAGACACACCAAAAGGTATTCAGACTATACCACTGAAGAAACATCTATGGCTGCATCCTCTGCCTTAGATATGCCTTTATATGGTCCTTCATAAGAGAGATGGAAAAAAAAAGGAGGGTTTAAGCCTTCTTATCCCTGCTAATGTGCATAAACACTGTTACAAAAGTGGAATATCTATTTCACAAAAGGAATAACAATGGCATTTTGCTTGTGAGACTAAAGGAGAGCAATCATTTGCTCTCCTCTGAAAATTTTTCCTTAAGAATGGTTACCCAAGACTGAGCTGTGTTGTAGGATTGACTTTTGCAGCCTTTTCTAGGCTGTGGCATAGCTATACCTCCTCCATACCACAGACCAGACCATAGTGTGGATTTTGCTACAGTTCCTGGGCTGCAAGAGGAGGCAAGGATATCAGGGCACAGAGGTGAGCAAAGCAGGACTGTACATGGTCCTCATTTCATTCCATGCACTAAGGTCCATGCCATGCTTCTTGGATGTGCAGTCAGACCCCTTGCCCTTGTGTGTTTACTCTTTGGTGTCTGAAGAAGTCCTAAAACATCCCAGACAAGTGTTCCACCCACAAACCAAATTCATGTTGCTCTCTGCACATTTATCACTCTTCTTGGGGAAGGAGGCAAGTGGCAAGTGTTAATTGTGACTTTGTGTTTGCACACAAAACTGCTGTGGCTGACTCCTGTCTGTATGATACAATCATCCACTGTTTGCAACAGCATCGAATAGAAATCTCCTGTGGTTCTGTAAGACCTGTCTAAAACACTTTTATTTATTCCTCCTCGTTTTATAATGAATACTATAAAATGCAGTAAAAAGACTGAAATAACAAATTCAGTCTACTTGGATTCTTATTCCTAGCATATAGAAAAATTAGTTCTAAGTAAGGGCATTATTTGATTACCAATAAGTTAACTGGGTGTCATTACTGCCGATCCTGTAAGCTTGGCATCCCAGAAACAGAAGCCTGAGTCCTGTTCAGGTTTAAAAGCGGTTTCTGGTGCTTGTTTCTTGACTAGTTCCTCAGCCTGTGGTACGTGACTTTTACTGATAAAGATGAAGATGTCATGCATGGAGAGGCTAGCTGTTGGCCTAGTAATAAGTTTTCTTAAAAATTTTTATGTTCTGTATTAGTCATAAAGATTAAATCAGCTAATGGAAGAAATGGGACTATAACTGCAGCCTCAGTAAAATGTTTACTGTTTTGCCCATTGTGCTGGGCCTGTGGAGCAGAGAAATGATGCACAGAAGACATTTCCAACAACTCCCTCTGTACTTCAATATTAAAATGAAATAATTCAGGATAATGTGAACACAAAAATGTATTAATTTAAAAAAATGTTGAAAATGATACGTTATGCTATGATTGGCCAACTAAAAACTACAAGGTGTAACAACAGAAGATCAATCTACCAAGGCAATTGCTATATCTTCTGTTATTTATATCAATATTTATTTCCCTCCTTATTGACTTAAGCAAAAGCCTCTTCTACCCTCCAAAGCACAATGCATGCCTCAAAAATCCCCCCAAAACTGTTACTGCAATGGAGAAGTATAAGTTAGAAAAACAGCATATACTGGGTTCATGATCTGTACCGCAGCAGTAGGAATGTTCATAAGTCTCTTATGAACGTGGGGATTAAATTAGGTGGCGAACATACTGCCCACTAGTTTATAAATATGCAACCCAGTTGCCATAGTGCACGCCACGAGCTCTCAGTGTTAGTCCCTGGGTGTTATCATTTATCTCCATTGTTGACTGAGGTTATATAAGACAGGAAAGCAACACAGTCCAATAGGTTCTTCACTCAGATCATTGATGATACTACTTTCAGCTTTAACTCTCTGAGCTGTAACATACTAGCCCAGCTTATTTAAAGTAGGAGACTCAAGGTGCTCTGGGTTTTGTACCTTGGCATGAGCTCCTTTATACTGTCATCTTGGCTAAGGCAGTTGAATGGCTCCACAACCACCTCATGGGTAGCACCAAATTGCCACCTCAGAAGGCAAGGGTATAAAAGGGAAATCCTGCTGATATTTCAATTTTGTCAGCCATTGCCAGCCCTAATCCTGGATAAGAAGTAAATCCATGCTTCACAGCCCTTCATAACAAGGTAACAGAAGTTTCATGACCTTCTGAAAGCAACTCATTCTATGCCTTTTGCCTGCCAAGGATACATGGAAATTTTGCAACTGTGATGGAGGAAAGTATTGAACCATCATGAATAAATGATGCTACATCTACCTTCTAAAGTCCCTATGGCTTTTAAAGCTTCTGATTGCTGAAGTTCCACCATTTTCTACAGGATTAAGGAAAACTTATCCTTAATTTTGTTTTGAATTTCTCTCTTTTATACCATTTACTAAAGAAAAATATTTGAAACTTACAGGTCTGATATTAGTCTTTGGCTCAGGATTATTTTGCCATTGCTCCTGATTTTCACGTCAGACTGCTGAAATCTAGTTTGAGGGAAAGAGAAGAAAAGAGGAGACAAAGCACTGAAGAAAGCCTGACAGACATAAATTTTGCTTTCCAGCATGTCTGTGCTTGTAATCAGCAGCCAAAAGCTTCTGCTATGCTCATCAAGAGATGATGCCTATCAATCAGTCTTTAAACTCTGCCAGTTAGGTTCTCTTATTGAGGATGTAACTGAATCTACAATTCCCTGAAGGCTATTTTTATTCCATTTTGCAGACAAAGGAGAAATAAGGGAAGTTCTTTTGCTTTCCAGTACATTAAGTGGTGTGGATCAAAGGGATTAGTCTCATGGCCTAAAAAGTTATTTTTTTGAGCCATAATAGAATATATACTGCTTTTTTTTTATGGAATCATTTAAGGACTAAATCAAGTCACACAGTATTGATTGTAGAATATATTTGCAGATGTCACTCCTCAGTATAAAGAGACTTGATTTCTATATGTTTTATTTTCTGGTTCTGTAGGATTTTGTACACTCAATAGGGTGTATGCAAAATGCATTATATTATTCTCTGCTTTTAGATTTTTTCCAGACAACACATGTTACTTTTATGATGCCTGAATGGAATGACAGAATAAATTGCCCTGATTTATTACAACCAATGATACTGCTGTCACGACTGCTGCTCTTTCTCACTACACAACATCATACACTCTTGCCTAGCAATTAAATAAGTTGCAATGTTCCCAAATACCAGCAACACAGGTCGATTCCCATCACGTGTCTCGCTTGCTCACCCTGGGAACTTTTCCATTTTAGACCTTGGTCTACAGCTTCTCTTATGGATGGTTTCCATTCCGTTGCCTTATCTGGGGTATACACGGTATACCATTCTTCATTTTAGATGTACTGTTTGAAGACAAGCACCCAAACAATAAATCATGGGGCTAGGTTATTTTTAGGCCACATTTCCGAAACAGTATTGAGACTATTTTTGAAGAACCTGCACAAGGAACTTATTGTGTGCAAACACAAATAAATGACACAATTCAATGGTTTAATACTATCTGCCAAGTTAAACTACTGCAGAGCAGCTGTGTACATTTAAAATGATCCCTGGCACTTCTGAAGAGTTCATAAATCAGCAGCAACATACTTTCTTCCAATTAAGAGAGTTAAAGGAAAAAATCAGAAATTAATGTGTCTAGGACATAAATGACATCTCTACACACTTGTGAATGTGAATCTAAAAAAAGAGAAAGTATTTTTTTTATGTTTTGAAGTTTACAATAATTTTAAATGCCTATTTTTGTAAGTGTTTCAGTTGTTGTCAAAAATAGTGTTATAAGGAATCTTACTTGAAGGCAGCCAGAGATGTTAACCAAAATGTACTGAAGACATGAAAGACAGCCATCAACCAAACCACAAAAGTACCTCACTAGTGTTTCAAACTATGAGTCTCTCCACTAAGAGTAATATGAGATGTACACCCAATATGGGCAGTCGCAAAGCATATTTGAGAACTCGCTCTGTAAACAATCACTAAAGTTCTGACTTTTGCTCTGAAGAGCCACGTTATGTAGTTACACTATCTAAACTTTCCTTCCAGTTTGCTGGCATCAACAGCAACCACCACGCTATTGCTCAATGACTGCTTTTGGCTGTTGTGTTCAGCAATGGCAAACACTGTAGAAATACAAAGTAGATAACAGGCATCGCTGAGTCTTTACCACCTATGGCAGTCTTCTGTTTGAGCATCTTCTCCCTTGCAACTTCTTGCCTTCTTACCATCTTCCAGTTGCCTGTATCTTTTCACAAAAAAAGTTAGTTACTCTCTTCCTGTAGGTGGAGTTTCATCCAAAACATATGTGTCATAGCTTATTTGTCCTTGTGACTACATGCATAAAAACATATATTTTACTATAGTTTAGATCTTACTAAGGGAAGCAGAAGGAAGAACAAAAGCGTTAATAAAAAGATTTAAAAATTGTAAAAGAAAAGCCTCACAAAAACAACAGTTCTGTGTGTGAGCCAACACCCACCTGACCAAATCACCTCCTTTTGTTTTCAAGCAGATTTCTTGAATGTACTCCAGAAAGCTCCATCCAGTGCAGCCCTGCTTCCTTCCTTTTTTCATTGAATGGTGTCTGCAACCAGCTTCCCACAGCACTAGTGCTGCAGGACACACAGTTTTTGCACACATGCAATCTAAGAAACATGTAGGTTGGAAGGGAGCTCAAGCACTCACCTAGAACATCCTCCTGCTCAAAGAAGGTTGTTAGAGCAGGTAGTCAATACTTTGTCCAGTCAGGTTCTCAATATCTCCGAAGATGGGGATTGCACAACTTGTCTGGACAACCTGATTCAAGGTCTGATGATTTTCAGAGTGAAAAAAACCTTTTTTCCTTATACTGTGTTGGGATTTCCTGTTTTTCAGCCTGTGCCTTCTGTTTCTTGTCCTGCTGCGCACATCTGAGAAGATGGTTCCATCTTCTCTATACCTCCCCATCCGGAAGTGATTCCCAGCAATGGGCAGCACAGAAATTAATTTCATTATTATAATTTATTTACTCATAAACTACTATTTCCATTGGATCCTTCCTAAGATCTGTAATTAGTCTGTACTCCAGAAGAGGGGTATCTCCTTTCACTCTGTGCTCTGGCAGAATGGAGGGTTAATGTACGCCTAATTGTCAGTGCATCTGGAGCATGCTGGAATCTGCTTCTTGTTAACTAGACCACCACTGCACATTTGAAACACAGAAGCTATGTTAAAGTGTGTCCTCTTTTTTAAGCTTATAGCAAATGCAGGTCATTTTTGTGGTAAATCAAGTGTGGAATGGGTAAGAATTGGAGGACTGAGAGACAAGTCTGGGTCAATGCTGCTATATATTGACATAATGAGTTCATAACATCATTTAGCTGTAACTCTTAAACTAGCATATAAAAGTTTCAGCATGGTATGATGTTAATTTAATTAAAAATGAAAGGTTGGTTTTAATACAGATTTGTAAAATGTTTCACAAAATGCCATATCACTTGATTCATCCATGGTATTATTTTCTGTGCCAGCTTTCTCTGGTGTCAAAGATGTGCTTGACAATTCAAGCAAGGACATTTTAGTCCTGGAAAACTCCAGGAGCTGAACAAGGAGATCATACAATCATAGAATAGTTTGGGTTGGAAGGAACCTTAAAGACCATGTAGTTCCAACCATGGGCAGGGACACCTTCCATCAGATCAGGTTGGCTCAAGCTTCATCCAGCCTGGCCTTGAACACCTCCAGGGTTCTGGGACTTCCACAACTTCTCTAGACAACCTGTTCCAGTGCCTCACCACCATCACAGTAAAAAATTTCTTCCTAATATCTAATGTAAATCTACCCACTTTCACCTTAAAACTGTTACGCCTCATCCTATAATAACACTCTGATAAACAGCCCCTTCCCATCTTTCCTACAGGCCTCCTTTAAGTACTGGGAGGCTGCCCTAGGCTCTTCTCTAGGCTAAATAAGCCCAAGATGTTTCCAATTAAAAGATATTTCCTTTTGGAAAGCTGGCAAGCATTTGGGAGTGGTATAATGCACTTTGCAGGTTCTTCATGGCTCACACATTCAACAACAAAGATGAGGAGTTCCTGCTCTTCAGCTGAAAGCTGATTTATATATACAAAGTGTGGGCAAACAGGAATTAATTGGACACACTTCAGGGGGCAAGTCTGGTGAATTACACCAGCCAGCTTGAAACAGGGCTAACACATCCAGGGACTGGGATGTGTCCCACAAGGCCTCTGTGTGGAGGATGCTTCATATTAAAGGAAATGGTTTTATCTGAATAAGGCTCTCCTCTCCCCTATCACTGTACTCTTTGTTAGGCTCTGCAGGAGCAGCCAGTGGATCTGTACCTTCCATGGCTATAGGGAAAGCTCAATTATGGCCTGAACTGGTAACTCATATGGAAATGGTCATAATAATTTTTGCTTGTTTTTTCCATCCATCCCTCCCTGGAGATAATCAGAAAATTGATCTGTTTTCCAGGGGGAGCATCCTCTGACCAGCACACCAAACAGACTTGTGATAAGAAAGTTAAGCTGGGTTGTAAATTCCTAGTGACAGAAAAGTAGGTAGACTGAGCACTACTGCACACATGCTGGGGACAGCTAGGCTAAGAAATGGATTTAGGCACTTCATTCCCCACTGCGAGATCCCATTCTCACTTTCTGCTCTTTCAGAGAGCAGGTAAAATACATTAGCACTTCTATTTGCACTGCTATAATTTACTACGCCAAGTCTAGGCAGCACTGAACTACTTAACTTCATCAATGATGAGCAAGTTTTGCTTTGCAGTCAGCAATTTTTCTACAAAGCTGATCCCAACCTCTGCCAAGTCCTAGCCAAAAAGTCACTGAAAAAGGAGGCCAGGACAGAAAACAGCAGGCAAAACAGAGTTAAGGAAAGCCGCAATTCTGTATTACAGTTGATCTTGACTCCTGCAGTACTCAGATTCATCTACTGGCTTCTTGCTGAGGTTGCAGAAAAGCTCTGCTCTCCCCTTGACCTGCCAGATGCAGATTATACCTGAGTGCCCAGAAGAGATGCTGCAGGAGGCCATCCCCAGACACACCTTGCCTCATCAGCAGCCTCCCAATCCTCACAAGTAGTGGTGAAAATTGCCATGACAGTGCTTTTTGGTGCTTCACCGTTATCCACCAAGTGAGTGTTCTTTTGTGTCTTGGGTAGAAAAGAGATTCTTTGTTCTTCTTGTTGGAGTTGTTCCTTGAGCCATCCATAGATGCCATGCAGAAAGAGACCTCCTCTGTAGCCCTGTAGAGGGGACCAGGTTTAAGATATCTGCCACAAAGAAGAGTAGCTCTGTGCAAGTTTGGTCGCAGGGGCTTCCCTCCTCTGGCAACTTGTCTTTTGCTGTGCACATCCTGGGAAGATGGAGAGCTTGGCATCTGTTCCAGACAGCAGGCAGCTAAAAAACCAGCAGCTAGGTCCTCTTATGGCCATAATGCTTAGGAACTGAATTCCCACTTGTGAACAAAGAAAACCCAGTTTAGTGTGATGAAATGTTTTATAATTTCCAGTAACTAAATATGTAGGAAATTGAAGATTTTTCCATTCTGGAAAGTTAAGGAATTGTTATTAGTAAATGCAAGTAATGTGGCAGAGTTTAAATTTCTGAGGAAGTCTGTGTTTATTTTAGGGAGGATAGCGGGGCTGATCTGTTTTCTAGATTTTCATGCCCTTGATGAAGTAATATTTTGCAAATGTTATTTACAGTTTCAGTATTACGAAGCCATATTATGTATATTGATATGTGTATATATATATTATCTCCCTAACTAGACATTCTATAAGGAATCCATATCACATGTGAAAAGTTGAAACTGCTTTTGCAGAATATAAATCTTACTTTGCCTGTAAACATCTGACAGAGAGAAGAGATTTATATGATTATTTTTATGATTATTCTTCACTTTACTGTCACATCCAGCACATTTAAAAGCCAAAGTCTCAGTAAGAGCACAAAATATGTAAAGACTCCCACCTAAAGATTGGTATGATAAACATAAAGTGCTTTCAAACAATCATAATCTTTCCACTTTAAAAAAAATAGGCACATCATAGCTGCAGAGTACATAGCTAAATGGAAGGAAAACTCCACCGAGTATTTTATCAGCTGGCTGCCATTCTTTGTATGTGAGCCAATAAAAATGGAGAATTTTATTGGGAAGCAATAATTTCCTCTATATCAACTCTTGCAAGCACTATTACATCAAATCCCAAGTGTGCTCACAGAAACAAAACACCCTTTTAAATGTTTTCCCAAGATATGGTGCAGCCATTCCATCTATCATTTGAACCCCCACTATTTTAGCTGAACATGCTCGTATTGAGTTGTCACGAGTCTGAGCTGTAGATAGCACAATCATGCAAAAGAACTACAGGCTTGGTAAGGCTTTACTGCATTATATTTTTCTGTTTGTTTTTAATTTTGGGGAGGTCAAAATAGTGGGATATCTTGGCTGTGCTGTAACAGCTCTAAAAGGTAATGGCTGGAAGACCACAATTTTATTGAACAGCTCTAGTTACACAGTGAAGGGATGTGAAAAAACTTTTCAACACAGGAAGCCATAGGCACTCCTTTGACCAGAGGCAACACTTTAAACCAAATTAAACAGAAGTCAGCTGACTTGAAGAGCACCTGCATATTCCCAAGACTGTTCAGCTATTGGTCTCTGGGACCTGACCATCTGAGTGAAAATGTAAGTCACACAATTCTTTATGACCTTAGAAAGCATTAGAGCTATCCCCAACCATTTATGCCTTTACTGCAAAGCTTTGCTGATATGTTGAATTAAAATATCTCTCATTTTGTAGCTGGCTGAGATGGGTAACAGGTCATCTCTTCAACTTTAGTCTCAGCCTGGCTACAATAAATCCATGCTCTGTTTATATTTTTCCATTTATACAAAAAAAACCCTGCACTAACTGTGTAGCCACTCAAAGTCCTAAGGAACTTTTAACAGTATTTTAAAGCAATCATTCTTTAGCCATCAGCATCAGTCGATGTCACTATGTTTTGCTCAGCTGCTTAGTCAGAACAAAACATGACTCAAGAGGTAAAAATTAGGAATAAAAGCTTAACGATGCCTAGAAGCATTTCAGCCTTAGATAAATCCTTGTTTAACTGGTGCAAATGGAAGAAACTTGTTCCACTCCAGTGGCTGGAAGTATGCCAGTTCCATTAGATCTTGGGAGCCCCGAAATACATGTGCATCCATACATGGAGGCAGTGCTTGGACTTGAAAATAAAGACGTGGCAGTCAGGTGAGAAGATCACCGTGCCTTACAGGTCCCTTGTTTCTAGCTCAAACTGAAACCCTAGCTCAGGAGTCCCCTGGAGGACAAAACCTATGCTAACTGATGCTGACCAAACCCATGGAAACCATTAAACTATAGAAGTCAGTGTCATACAAACACTGAATTATCCCACCTGAAAAACTTCATTTCAGCTCTTTTTATCGCTCTAGCTACAGATCACTAAACTGCCTGCCAGAAAACGGACCCAAATCCTGGTTACTGAACTACATGTCAGTGCTCCACTCATTGAGGTGGTGGAAAGGCATCCTACATCCTAGTAGGAATATAATAAAAAAGCACTGCTTCCAGACCCAAGCATTTGCATTTGCTTTGAGCAATCTTCCTAGACCCCATCAGCACTCTTCCTTGAAACACATAGAGACAAGAACAAAAACTGTTTATAATATTTGCAGCCAAATATCTATCTGCATAAAAAAAAAAAAAAACAAACCCAAAGGACCAACCAAACAAAAAAAAACCAAACCCAAACACTCCAAACCAAACCAAAGAGGAAAATATGTCCTTTGCCTTTTAATCAAAACTTTTAAATCAGCCCAGCTGAGCACCTATAAGTGAACACTGATCATCATTTTAGGACAAAAAAAAGCAGCTATTGAAAACAAAAGCAACAGTCCTACTGTATCATCTCAATTGAAGATCCTCTATTTTTGCATTTGAAATTTACCTCCTTAAAGCAGAGTCTCATCCAGTTATATGTATCTTCCTTTCGTCATGATGTATAACATACACCATAATGATCATTAGTCAAAACAAAGCTTTCTTCCATTCCTGCGTAACATAAGATAAAGCAAACCATACAGCTGTCCCAAAATTAAGATTATGGCAGTAAAGACATAGTTTTCTGAAGGGTACCTAGTCTGACGCTGGGGACAAGGGGATGGGCCCCTGTCACTGAACCACTGATCTGTCTTTACAGCAAGTGTCCTTAGGCCATACCAAAGGTGATTTCTGGTCTATCTTCATTAGTTTCAAGTCTCTACTTTGCAGCCAAACAGGTCATCAGAAGCACTGGGAGCCATGGTGTCGCCTCTGCATCAATCACTGTAGACAGCTCCTGCAGCAAACAGTGGGAGTGAATGGAGCTTCCAGCCCCTTCTGCCTGAAAAGAGGGAAAGGAATAGGAGGGGCTGCTCCAGACACTGGGTTTGAGTCCTCTCCTCTCCTCTCCTCTCCTCTCCTCTCCTCTCCTCTCCTCTCCTCTCCTCTCCTCTCCTCTCCTCTCCTCTCCTCTCCTCTCCTCTCCTCTCCTCTCCTCTCCTCTCCTCTCCTCTCCTCTCCTCTCCTCTCCTCTCCTCTCCTCTCCTCTCCTCTCCTCTCCTCTCCTCTCCTCTCCTCTCCTCTCCTCTCCTCTCCTCTCCTCTCCTCTCCTCTCCTCTCCTCTCCTCTCCTCTCCTCTCCTCTCCTCTCCTCTCCTCTCCTCTCCTCTCCTCTCCTCTCCTCTCCTCTCCTCTCCTCTCCTCTCCTCTCCTCTCCTCTCCTCTCCTCTCCTCTCCTCTCCTCTCCTCTCCTCTCCTCTCTCCTCTCCTCTCCTCTCCTCTCCCCATTTTTCCCAACAGAATACTGGGAGCTCTCATATGTCACTGAGAGCTTAGAGAATAACATTTTCTTTTAAGCAATTTCCTTTAGTTCTTAGTGAATTATCCTGTCACACATTCAGTGACTTGCTTTTGTATTGCTACAAGCAATTCTGCTGGATGAAATTAACTAAGCAAAGAATATTCTCAGTTTTCATTAAGGTCTCTTGGCTGAGAAATGATCAATATTTAATAGGGAGATGGGAGAGGGAATGCAAGCAGAAAGATTTCTCTTTTCTTTCTGTCTAGTATCTTAAAAAAATAATGATCTAATTTCATGAATGATAGACCAATTCAGCTGGCTGGCTGGACTCTGCTGAATACTAGCTGCAGTCACAAAAATCTCAGGTCTTTGATGCTTTGAAGTCAACAGAGCTGTGCACAGGCAGCACTATAAAAAGAATAAAACAACCAGAAAGAAATGTAAAGGCCATTGTTTAATTGACGTAACGTTGGAGACACCTATGTGAGCAAAGTAATTAAAGCCCAAGCGGTAGGGAGAACAGGAAGAAAACTGAGAAGCAGTAATTAATTAAAAATATTATGATGTCTCTCTCTGCAAATTCTGTAATTTTCACAACACAGCAGAAGCTAGAAGTAATGTTCTGCACCTTCAGGATGTTAATCTGCAGGATAGATACACCTACCCAATACAGTACGTATAATAGATGAATAAAAGGAATAATTGTTTAGGCTTCGGCATGATGGTGAACTTTGATGGCATCCTAGTAAAACACATAACATTTATTGCCATGATAAACTGCTCTTGAGGGAGTGATTTTCCTGCCCTCCCAGCTGGAGCTGTCGTGCTGCAATGACAGAGTGGGTAAGGAAGGGACAGAACAATAGCAAAGTCAAGGAGCTGGAGCCTGACCTCAACAGAGTGGGTGGTATTTGCTGCACTTCAGAAAAAGCAAATAATTCACTCAAAGGTGATAGATTTTACTGGGGAGTGGAAATAACAAAGCTGAGAAATAAAGTAGGGCAAACATGGAATGAAAGCATATTAAAGTAACTGAAGGTGGGGATTTACTTGTCAATAGATTCAGCTATTAAGGAAAGAAAGAGACAGAAAGAAAAACCCAAAGAGAGGTGAGAGAAAAGAAGAGAGAGAGGGATGGGGAAGGGAAAAAAGAAAGGAAAAAATAATGGATAAAAAAGAAAAAGTAAAGGAAAATGAAAAAAAAAGAAAAAACAAGCCTCATGGCTGTGAAGTGTTCCTGATTAAATGCATCACTCAGTAACATGTCCAAAATACACCAAACCACTTCACGGAACACCTCGTCTGATGGTGAGGGTGTTATTGAGTAGTTGGTACTGGAAGATTTGTTTCTGTTTTCTCTTATTTGAGACCAGGGACTGCAGGAAAAATGTTCTTGTTGGTCACTACTTCAGTCAAGAACATGGATGAGAAAATCCAAGCTTAACAAAATACAGGGAACTTATTTCTTGTGTGTAGAGCAACTACCTGAATTACATTCTTACCTACTGCCTTGTTTTCCATAAAGCCCGAGAATGAGAAAGGCCAGAGACCTACTCACTGATCTAAAAAATTAGGAGTTGCTTTGGTACTAGTGACTCTAATCCAGTTGCATTTGCTGTGTGCAGACAAAACATGACACCAGTCATAATATGTACGCTGGGAACTTGAAAAGGGTCTCTTTTCCAAAGCTGAAATAAATCAGTGGAATGACTGACTAAAAAGTGGTATTGTTCAAGGATATTTTATTTGCTCAGCAAAACACCACAGACCAATAGGAAAAACTATTCTGGCTAAAAGGAGGCACAGAAGCTGCAATAACTCCTAAATATACATGGAACGAAAGAAAAGGAAAAGATGTATCAATGAAATAAAGTTACAAGTTTAGAAGTTTCATAGCTGATTTAAAAAAAAAGAAGGTAAAGAAAATGATGAACTATCCATTGCCTCTTCTGCAGGGGCTTTTTTCCCAAAATATATGTAATAATATATTCTCTTTCAGTTTGAATACTTTTATGGCTCCTGTTCACATTGCATGAAAATGCTTCCAAAAAGTAAGTTATTTAATTTTACAGTGTACTTTGGAGAAGTAAATGCCTCTTTTGCTTCCTGTGCCAGAGGAGAGACAGGCACAGAAATATTCAGACATATCCCTGGTGTTAGGTAGGATACGTGCAGTGACAGAGCAAGATGAACATACATCTCTGAATATTTCTGATCAAGCATGTGAGTCACAGGCCACTCATTCTCCAAAAATGATGGCCACTGCCTCTGAATCCTTAGGATAAAGTGAACATTATTATTACTATTACCATATACAAAGCTGTTTCAGGGAACTACAAACATCCTAAAAAATTCAGAGACTAGCAGAGTAGAAAAAGCTGATGAATAAGAAGTTGGTAATGCAAGATAAATTGTATAATAAGATATATCCAGTTCTTGAAGGACAAGGACTGGGAAGCCATTGCCACCCCTTGCAGAGACTTCATAGGTTTCAGTTTCTGCATGCCTTATGGCAGGGGTCAAACCTAAACTGGGACTTGACAGGAGAACATTAGGAGTCTTACACAATTTGGCTGGCAAATTGGCAATATAACATCATCTTTAGACTGATGGAAACCTGGAGCTGTGCTGATGGCCACTGAAGTTGTCATCAGATCAGATGTGTTGAAGTATGTGAAGAAGTTATTACTTCTTTCTGCCCTAGACAGAATGGTAGGACAGTATAATCACTCTTAAAAAGACTGGGAAGTTATAAGTGAGTGTCCAGCTCTTCTGTTTAACAATACTGTGATTATTATTTTTCTTTCCCTTAAAGTAGAGCTGAGTGGCAACCAGCAGCTTTCTTACCCCACGTCCTGCTCCATGGCCTTCTCCCTCACCAGATCTCAATGCATGGAGGGAGACCTCAGCTGCCAGGATGCCCCAGAGTGGGCTGCAGCACTGCCGTTTTTTCCATTTCCAGAGTCCAGCTCCCCTTCTCCTGTAGCATGCACAACTCAAATGTCCTATTTTCACAAGAGAAACTGCTGTTTGGGACTGAGAGGGGACAGAGCATTTGGGACAACCTAGTGGAGGTCAAGGCAGGTGCACCTAAAAGATGCTGCTCCCCAGGATGCCTGGAGGCTCACCTCAAAGCTGCTTCTCATACTCTTCTGTTTCCACCCTGATTTTCCCTTGCCTGCCAGCTTTGAAAGTTACATTTCTCAGAACATCTTCTTTTCTTCTTGATGTAATTACCTCTTGGATCAGCAGCAGGCTCCTCCTCCTCCACTCAGAAATGTAGCATGGTATAAGCAACCTGTTATGGAGAAAGGAAAAGAGGAGGGATGATTGCAGAAGCACAACGAAGTAGATGCGACGTTCAGCTCTTTGCATGTCTAAGAGGAGCATTCCAGCTGCAGAGAGACACCATCTTCTTTGTATCTCTAGATTACATTACTGCAACTGATGCTGCAGATGCTGTGCTAGAAGGCATTCATTTATGCAAAATGTGGACAACCTCCAGGCATGGAGTTCCTGGAAGATCTCATCTCCTTTGATTCCAACCCCACATGGTATGTGTCACTACACAGCACAGCTCTGTAAACCTCCATATTCAAATCAGCAGTTTTTCTGTCCAACTTACAAATTTTATTATTTTTCCCTACTCTTTTTCAAATATATAGATATCCATGGGTGTATATATATACATATATATGTAAGTATATATACACTTACCAGAGTAGTTTTCATTAATGAAACCTTTATGCCTTACAGTTCCTGCAGAGGTGGTAATTCACAATAAAAATAAGAATTGAAGCATCCCCTGGAATACTTTAAAACTGATTCACAAAACTGTGAGCTTGCCAGTTCAAACTGAACTTTTCTAATACTTTCATCTGTAGCAGAATCAAACCTATGCTCAGCTTGAGCTACTTTGCATGGCTATGACTGCTTAGGTAAGTCATAAAATACTATCTTTCCCAGCAAAAAAAAACCCACTTCCCTTTGGAAGAGAGACACAAATCTCTCTGGAGAATGACTTTCAAACCTCTGGGCTTCTGGATTGCCTGGACATTTGCTGACAGCAGATGTTAAAAAAATGAGCCTGTATTTGGGAATGGCACAGCTGGCTGTGGCATTTCCTCCTCTCCTCCCCTCCCATTCAGCTCAGTCCAGGTATTGCTCAGGCTTGGACATATTGTCTGTCTCAGGGAGCTGGTTGCCTTTGATCTGGGTTAGGGAAAATGCCCTGTGCTGCCAGTCCCTCAGTGGGACACTCTGGAGCAGAGTCCCTCAGCAGAGGTTTCCCAAAGACAGAGCCCTTCTCCCCCTCCCTGGAGGAAATGACCTGTCTTGCATGGGAAGGTTAGGTATAGCAGGGTAGTTTTCACATCCTCGTAAAGGTACCTGGGAGGGAGATGTAGGATCTGTACATCTTCTTCTGTCAGAACAGGTACACTGCAGCCAGTTTATTATTTGTGTGTGCATGTTTAATATGTCCTTGCAAGTGCCACAGCAAGACTGTGATAGAAAGTATGTATAAGTAAAATAAGTAATTCTTCATAATTCAATATGACATCCTTCCTTTAATTTAAACCTAATCAGGGAATAAGAAACTAAAAACAGCTGCACACATTCACATTACATCTCTCCAGGGAAATGTACATAAAGTTAGGATTTGTTTTCACCCAATGGAAATTTTGTGATTTCACACAGCCACTCTTTTTGTTTAAGCTGCTTCTTTATTACATTTTCCATAACAGAATTTACAATCTCCACAAAATAAAAAGCAATTCCACTGCATTTTCCTTGGGCAACTCTCTTGCCCTACCTTCTCCTGCTCAAAACATGAAAAGATTAAACACATAAGTGTTTCTAGTAATCTGGCTATCTCGGCCATAAATTCAACAGGCAGGCAAGATTTTTTTTATCGGTAAAACATTCCTGGAAACTGCGCACGGCCCGGCACGATGCACACGTTTCATTTTTTTTTTTACCATTCATATGGTAAATAAGCTTCTAGCAAACCACATCCAAAAGCCTTTTAAAGCTTTCTTCTCTGCATATATCAATCTTGGCCAGCAGCGCAGAACTAAAATGCATGGTGAGCTCAGAATTGAACACTTCCAACAATTAAAATGTTCCACTGAGCATTCCAGTAAGAAGACATCAGCAGAGAGGACGAGGGAATGTGAGCCCTCATGGCACAAAAGGACATGGCCCCTAGACCATGGCTGTTCAACAATACCTCAGCTATTACAGGGAGCAGCAAAGGACCCAGCAGCAGTGCTAGACAAGCAAAAGCTTGTAACCTCTGCATCCAGGGAGAGGTGAAAAATCCGATTACAGCTTTTAGTCTCTCTGAAAGTTGGTTGCTAAATAAACGTTTCGAGAAAAATGCTCTGCTGATGAAGCTTGTTCAAATAAAATGCACAGTATTTACGAACAGCAATGCCTTATGAATCCGAAGTTAATGCTAGCAATGGCCTTTTAATCTGTACTTAATAATCCTCTGGCAGAATGAAAGGTTGACCCAAGGCAGAATTTAATGATCAAACTGGCAATCAGAGCTATTGGTAACAATTAGTTTTTCTGCAAATATGCTTTCCATGGTGGGAAGTGCTGCTATTAAATTTCCAGACATTTTTCACTACCTTTTAAAATATGTGACATTATCAACCATAAATACTGCATGAGACCGTATATGATGTTAAATCCAGGAACAGAGGCAAATCTTGCAGAAAAAGGCAATAGATGCAGTTGATACATTTGGCTATGGCCACAGTCATGAGTGTTTTCTCCTACAGACAGGAAGAACTTAAGCAAAAACCACTAAATTTTCCCTCACAGCAAAAGACTTTGAACTTGCCCTTGTAAAGTAACAAGCTCCACAGTGCTACAGACTAGCATCACTTCTTGAGAGCCCATTGCGTGCAGTAGTACTGCCCAGGTTTACTGGAGCACAGACACTGGCCTTGTCAGTTTAATTCCCTAAAGTATGTAAGTATCTGCTTAATTTGAAACAAGTAGTTCCAGTAGGACTATTGAAAGCACATAAACTGTGCTCGTATGTTGTTCTCTGCAGCATCGAAACACAGAATAGTGACTTCCAAAGCCTTCAGTGTTATCAAAATTGTTTTCCCCCAAGGCAGGGGGAATTTAGCAGCCACTGACTTTCAGGAGTGCATCAAACAAGGCTGGATGCTCCTCTCTAGGCCTCCAAAGGTGTTGGCTTGTACAGGGTTGCAGCTAGATTATACCAAGACTTTCCACTGCCAACACACTCAGGGAAGAGGGTGAGGGATGGAGTAGATCACTGAATCACAGAATCACCAGGTTGGAAAAGATCCCCAGGATCATCAAGTCAAACCATTCCCATCAATCACTAACTATGCCCCTCAGCATCTCGTCTACCTGTCCCTTAAACACCTCCAGGGAAGATGACTCAATCACCTCCTGGGCAGCCTCTGCCAGTGCCCAATGACCTTTTCCATGAAATTTTTTTTCCTAATGTCCAGTCTGAACCTCCCCTGGTGGAGCTTGAGGACATTCCCTGTTGTCCTGTCCCCTGTTACTTGGGAGAAGAGGCCAGCACCCTCCCCTCTACAACCTCCTTTCAGGTAGTTGTCTCTTGTGCTCAGTGGGGCTCACAGCAGCGTCACAGGCACCCCCATCTCTCTATGTCATCATGACAAAATCCTCCTGTAAATCACTGGAGTGGCATCATTTATCTCATATCATGCACCTGTAATGGTGGATAATAATGTAATGGTGGAATTGAAGTGTTGACATGCTTTTCATGAGGACAAAAATGTGCTTTTTGCTTGGAGTATAAGAGAGTCATCTGAGTGAGAAGGAAAGAGGCAGTGGAAGAAAAGCAAGAGAAAGAAGCCGTCTAAGACAGATCTGGCTTTGCCCATTTTTAACAACTTGCCCAGCCGATATCATAGGTTTTAAATGTGTGTATCATAAAACTAGTGAATTTTTCTTCTGCATTTTAGTTTTATTTAGGGTCCTGACGTTCCCTCTTGTGTGAGCAATTGTTTTGTTTGTTTGTTCTTCCTCTTTTCCCATTTTCTTTTATTTAAGCCTGGAAACTGCCACAGAAAAGTCTGGCAGCTATAACCTCCAGCCAATACTGTAGGTTTTAAATGTGTGCATCATAAAACTAGTGAATTTTTTTTCTGCATTTTTGGAATGTCCTTTTGCCTTCTTTTTTCCAGCAATTATAAGTTTAATTCCAAGGAAGTAGGCCAGTAAGATATGCCTCAGGTATACAGAGGAGCAAAGTTGAATCTGAGGCAAGAGTTCATAGAATGCATATTGCCATGTCTTAAAGATACTGTCTGTAAGATTTACACTTGCAGCTAGCATAGACAAAAGTATTTAGCAAATGCAGAGAGTACAAATGCATTTCATACATGGTAGTGCATACGCTGAAAAATACTTCTAGCCTATATAATGAAATTAAATTATGATTAAATTAATTTGGAACCTACCTAAGTTCCAGACTTGTTTTTATTAATAAACAGAAATATTTTTCCTTACAAATCCTAAAATCTCCGTATGTCATGTAGTTTGAATAAGGACAAGGCAAATAAAGTATGGTTCAAGAACAAATGCAGGTATATGGAATTCTTAAAACTAGTTTTACCTATTGTCCTGATGTTCCCTCTTGTGTGGGCAATTATTTTGTCTGTTTGTGCTTCCTCTTTTCCCATTTTCTTTTATTTAAGCCTGGAAACTGCCAGAGAAAAGTCTGGCAGCTATAACCTCCAGCTAACTACTAGCAAATGCTAACATGCTGTAAAGTGGAACATTTATACAAGATCCATCTGGCGCATACGAGTAGGAATCCAAGATTTAAAGCCATTACACTGTGCATGTGCATTTACACCTTTATCAAAGCTGGCAAAAAGAGTAGATTTTACCTCATGACTCCAGTAGTAAAAGGAAGGGTGTGAAACGTGTGCTGACCTACGCTCTTCCATTCAATTGTGGGTATTATATACTGCGCTTTGGCATATTACAACCCAGGCTTCATGCCAGGAGTAAATTAGTTCAGCCCTGAAGTTGCCTATCAGAAATTAAATAGTACAAGCGTGAAACATGCCTATAAAGTATTAGAGTGGCTGAGTATTTTCTTTTGATCAGTCTTACAGCTTTAAAAGTGCACTCCACTGGGTCTGGTAAAACAAGCAATATCCCCATCAAAGGGATGTCTCAACTGACTCTTTTTGCCAGAACTGAACTGTAAGGAGGTAAAACAAGCTTTGAGCTTTTCCATCATTCTTCATGAAACTCAGGCTTCCTCAACCAGATGCCTAACATTTTAGTATTTTTTTGCTCGGTACATTCCTGTTGCCTCAGGCAGAGTAGATCTGGGTTTATCAGCAATATTTGATTTTATTTATATACAGGAAGTGTACAGGAAAAGATGTGGTTATTAAAGCAAGGTATACCTGAAGTAATGATAAGCTTTTCTTGCAATCATGATTAGAAGAAAAAAAAAATAAAAAAGAGGGTAAAGACAAAGGGTAGCTTGACAACACTAGGGAAATACAGATTTTTGTTGGGAAGCAAACCCCGACGCTTATAGCATTCATTAATGCCCTCTGCTGTCTGTCTTGGCAAATTTCAATCGTCTCTCCCTAAGAGAAGAAAGCTGTTTAGGATGACTGCAATTTCTCGGTTTGTGCGCATTTTCTTACCTGCAAGATGCAGTAAAGCTGTAGCTTCGGTTTACAGCATCACGCAATAATTTCTGCTTGTTACCCAAAATTAGGAGACTAAATTTGTGCCTGTTACCCAAAATTCGGAGACTCGGCAGGCACAGTTCCTTCCCTAGGCTGGTCATTTAAACACCAGGTGGCACCAGATAACAAGTTTTAATAGCGTTGTGGCCCTTTTTGGGGCGGGGAGGAAGTTGGTGAAAAGTTCTCACAAGACTGTGTGATGACAGTATAAAAAAGATACCCCAAAAACACCCAACCAAAACACCTCCGAGTGAATCTGGAGTGAGTTGACCAAGAGTGATGCCTTCATCTAGGTGGAGGTGGGAGAGACAGTAGGGCAGCCAGGCAGCCTTAGGCTCTGCCTTTACGCACAGATGCACAACCTGGGACCTGACAGCAGTAACTATCTCAGTAACCTCCAAAAAACACTTACGTGAAGAGGATAAGCACGTT
Organism: Clamator glandarius; assembly: GCA_033459285.1. Classification (NCBI taxonomy): domain Eukaryota; kingdom Metazoa; phylum Chordata; class Aves; order Cuculiformes; family Cuculidae; genus Clamator; species Clamator glandarius. The sequence goes on along the minus strand of JAUNZM010000936.1, from coordinate 830,358 downwards.
GTGAAAGAGCAACAGATCAGTCATTAGTCCTTCTAACTAACAGCCATAAAGTCACCAGGTTTTTGAGTCGGGCACTGCCTGCCACCAACATTTGCTAATTCTACCTGATACTAACGTGCCAAGGAGAGCAAAGGTAGCACTTTGGGGGAGAACATGTGCTTTTGGAGCATGTCAGCCCAGATGGGATGCGATGGACAGCTAACACTCTTGATTTCTAACCTTGCACTTTGGTCAGCCTGACAGTTCATCCACTTTTCAATAGCTTGTCAAATTTTGCATGCTCAGAACAAAACTGGATCATATTGTACTGTGCTGGGATGGAGCACAAAGGATGGTGCATTTGCCCCTGCGGAATATTGCTCAGAAGACCAACAGCACAAAATCAAATTATATGCCAGTATAAGGGAGGATGGACTGGGTGGTTTGCCTTTATCACCTCTTCCATATTCAATTATAGTTTTAGAAACTCCTTTTGGTGCATGATCTTACTCCAGCCCCAGTGCAGGGCTGTGCATTTGAACTTCTTGAAGCTGGTGCTGCCTCATTCCTCCAGGCTGGAGGTCCCACTAAACAGCTGCTCAAGCCTCCTCTGAGGGTTTAGATCACCTAAACCCTCAGAAAATGTTCTTGTTTGGAAAAAAACCAGAAATAATTGTATTAGGGGGAAAAAAAGCAACCAGGACAAATACATGACATTGTTACTTCTTAGGTAGCCATAAGTGTGTATATTGATTACTGTGGAATTACTTCAATTTTTCATTGCTCTAATCAATAAAGTTTTTCTGGTTCAACTTTTCTGTGTTAGCAAGAGAGAAAGCACACCTGAAGATGACCATGTATGTGGCTGAGAAGCTGTAATACTTCTGTTGATGGATTTCAAAAGTGAGGGAAAGGGAATCCTGAAGTTAATACAGTTATTTGAATAATTGTCTTGTACATGCCAGAGTTGTTCAATCCCATGATAATTATTTAATTTTATTTCCTTTGTGAGATATGAAGGGGAGAGATCAGAATTTCTGTACTTACATCTTGCCAGCGGAAAGAGGTTGCTCTTAAACTCACAAGCAGAAACTGAATTCTGAAGCCTTCTCAGGTTTTGACAGTAAAAGGGGTTCAAACCATTATTAGAGACTGTCCATAAGATGGAGTGTGGATATCCCTACCAAACGGTCGCTCACCCCAGCGGAAGATGTGACCCATGGGTACCGACTCTGATAGGATGTCCATCCCCAGAGCCTTGAGGCAGAGAAACAGAAAGGCACTGATGTTTTCCTCAGGTGCACCGCAGGAGGCAGGATAAAATATGCCAGGTCACCTAGAAAAGTATGTATGTTCGTACTATACTATACACACATACTGTATGACTGTTATGCTAGTGACCGAACGCTGCGGACAGGTTCACAATTATCAGTGTTATTTCTCCATTCAATAGCAGCTTTCTGGGTGTGACTAGCACAATCGGAACAAGCAAAAAAACCAGCACAAAGTCACAGACATGCCCCACCTGTCTGATCAGCTTGAAAAGTGGTACACAGATCAGGCTTTTGACTAATAAAAATACTTCTAAACGGAGAATTCATTTTGGAAAATAGTCAAACAGCCTGCTTAAGAAATATCAATAAGGAAAGCTAGTTCTGCACTTGAATATTTATTACCATATTTTACAGTGGAAGTTGTCAAAAGTTAATTATACAAATATCACTGCTTTCTAATACAGTATCAGGGTAAATTTTCTATGCAGTGTGTTTCCTGTGATGCCTCCTCTTTTCTTTCTGATTTACAAGCAGGACTACAATTCAAATTGGAGGTGGAGACCATGCCTGTCAGATTCACTGGATGCTAAAGGTCTCTAGACTTTCAGCTAGGCCATGGACCTCTTAAAATGTTTTCTATCTTAATAAGCAATCAGGTACTTATCTTGAATTTTGTATTCTTAAATGGTAGAACTGGCATCTTTCCTAAATTCAATAGCATTAGTGATGTTCCCTCCCTTCACTGCTGGAGAGATAAAGTGCATTGGTGAAACTTTCTTCCTCTAAGAAGAGAGTTAGGAATAATGGAAAGGGTGAAGTGATTTTTGCAAACTTCAGACTCAGTTTTTGCGTGACAGGATTACTGTTTAGAGTGATGAAAATGGGTATAAGGAATTCACTACCAGCTTCAGTGAATTATAGCTTTTACATATTCTTCCATGGTATTTTTGTTGTTCTATGTTGGCCACTAATATCTAAAGAAAGTAATGATGATATTTTTACTTCTGACAGAGTGCAAAAAGTTTAAAGTATCTATTTTGTAAGAATTCATTATTAGCCAAATCTCCCACTTACCTGCTGTGAAACTGCCTTTCTCACCAACAAATTCTGCCCTTTCTCCACCCATGTATAATTCCCTAAAGACAAATTAAACTAAGTAAACATTACTTACATGAGTAAAAGGTTGCAAGATTGGACACTAGTTGCACAGTATGGAGAACTGGCGATAGATCACTTTGATAAATGGTCAAGGGCATATTCCTGCAAAGCACTTCTTATTCAAGCAAGTAATGTAAAAAACTTTTCTCAGACAGCTACTCACATGAACGACGTGACAAGACCAGGTTCTTACACATTAGGTGAACTTAGATACTTTGAAAGTTTTAATTCCTATGACAATGATACAGTGTTTTGCCAGCTAGAAATAAAACTTATTTTTTAAAAAATTTCTTCATATTCTACAGAATTGTTATAAATTCTCTTTTTTTAAATCCAAAGCCCCTACTTTTGAAAAGAGATTGATGTTTAATAATATATGCATTAAACTAGCAGACTGTACCCGTAAAAACAAAATTTAAAATCAGTGCTTTTGTGCCATCATTCTTCATGAGAATAAAAGATACAAATCTAAGCAACAATGGGCCAGAGTTACAAAGGTGCTTAATTACTTTAATCTGAAATGATGATTCAAAACTCTATTCCAAGCCCAGCACTCCTCCCAGTGCTCACTCTCAGGGTCCAATACAGCTGATGTCCTTCAGAGCCACAAAAAAAATGTGGTGTCAAGAGAAAAGTCACGTTTCATGCAATATCTCACCCATGATGACCATGAAGATCAGCCTGGGTGGATTTAGTCGTGCTTCAGTTCAGCCATCTAGAAACGAGTTGTCCAATCTCTAACTGCCAGCTTGTCTTACCTGCCATGGAGGTAGGTTATTCTCTTCTCTTTTCCTTCCACGAACAGGAAACTAATTACACAAAACACAACAACTGCCAATTATCCTACACAAACTAGAGCACTATCTTAAGCTGAAGGGAAAGGAATTGCCTGTCCTATCTTGGTGAAGTTAAAGAATAGCTGAACTACTGTGTAGTTTCCTTCCTAGTTCAAGGAAACAGAGAAGTAGATTCTTGCTTTCTTTCTAAGTGAGAGAGTTGAGGCATTAGCCTCCAAAAAATACTGAGCTGCAAGGAGATCTTGAACTGTAAGGTCCTTCTCTGCTTGTCTTCTTTCTTTGCCTTTTAACTGGTTTGAAAGCCTTCTTCTTCCATCTGGCAACAACATTACCCGTTATGGATTAATCATTCTGCACAAAACCTTTGTGTTTGTTCTGGTTTGGGCTAAAGCAAAACCAATCTGCTAACTCTTCAGCTAAGCCTCTTCTGAGTAACTTTAGTTTCTGAAAGTTACCAATATATTTTCCAGACAATGTCTGCCTTTAGTAGTGATGGTACCTGCTGTTTATCACCAAGGTAATGGGGGACTGACATGTAGACAAACCATAGCTCATAATTATTCCTATGTAAATCAAGGCTATCTCACTGCTGATGGGGGAGCTGCACCTGTAGGAAGGAGCAGACAGGACAGGTGACCCAAAACCAACCAATGAAGTATTCCATGCCATACAAAATGTTCTCAATATAAAAGCTTGGGGATCACGAGGGTCAGCCCTTCTTCAGTGGCTGATGTTCAAGTTCGTCCATCTGTCTGGCCCTGAACTGATCTACATGTTCCCGAACCCAGTTCCTGAGTCCAGCGTGTGACTTTTTCTGTGTCTGCCCTGCAGCGTCAGTGGTGACCTATGGCTGTCCAGGGAGTCTGAATTGGTTTTATACACTTGCAAATATTTCATTATTTTCTTATTAATATATTGGGGGTTTTTTTATTATTGTTTCATTAAAGCCATTTTAGTTTCCAACCCACAAGTTTCTCCCTGTTCCTCATTTCCCTTTGCCCTTTCTCTGTGGTGGGGACCTGGGATACAGCTGCCCAGTTTAGCTGCTGACCTGGCTGGGGACAGGGGGATGGGGGCTGCTAATCTGGGACAGCATGAAAAGTCTTACTTATTAGGGAAAGTCATCGAGCGAAGAAGCTCCGAGCAGATCCCTTCTTCATTCCATACAAGTCTTGCATATTTTTAATGATGAAAATAGACCAAGGACAGATGTTCAATAGAGTACGTACAGGAAAACTTTATCCTCCTCCTCTATTAGCCATCCTGAGGAGAACCAGGCCTTGGGGTTTACATTCAAGAGGAAATCCAACCACCGAGAAGTCAGTGACAAAACAGCCTATAAATGACATGCAGCCTCTTCAAGGTGTAAACAGGGAAAATAAAAGCCCAAAGCAATATGTGATGCCTACCAAAGTGACCGTTTTAAGAAAAAATCATTAAACCTGATCAGTCAGGGATAAATTGTGGTCACTGAAAGGCTGATTTATTCCACTTCAGAATCCACCTATGGTGCGCTGTCAACAGCATTCATACTTTTATAATTTAAATCCTTTGGGGGGTGGTGGTGTGTTGTGTGAGCTTTACACATGACAGGACAGTGACAGAAATGGAATAGTAAAAAAAGATAAGAAAAAGGAGAAAATAAACTACACTGAGGTTTATTTTTCACATTAGATTAGGCTCATCATTAAGAAATATGAGAGCAGGAATGAATCCTTATCCAAAAAAAGAAGTTACCAAGTCATGAATCACGTAAGATTTACAATAGAGAAGACAAGCAAAGAGAAGGACATTACAGTAAACGCTGCAGGAGTATTCACACTAAGAATCTTCATGTTTTTCAGCAAATCCTGCTTTATAGTATACAATTAAAAATTAATTACATTCCTATTGGATAACCAAAAGCCCTTGAGAACTGGCAGAATGAGGAATAGGATTTAAGTAAGCCTTCCTATGTTTATTCAGTTGGTGAGAAAGCAAACTCAAAATATTTAATGCAAATGGTTTTCAAGCATGAACTCTTCATGATGAATTTGCAGATGGTGAATATTCACCCCCTAGAAGTCAATTTGCTGCTTTGCATGCCACTTATATTCAAGCACAGATTTGTCAGACTGCACAGATTCTTTTAGTTAGTGACTGTGCTCAGACAGTTTATCACATTTCAGGATATAAATATGGTCCCTGAATTGTGTATGCTAATATGTTGGTACCAAAAAAAGCAGTCTGGTAAAACTGACTCAGAAGTAACAAAGTTCGAGAGTAAGGAGTAGCATTGGCAAGAAGGGTGTCTTCTTAAATGTAATTAAAACTCAAGGAATAGTTATTACTTGAGTTGTGATTCCTAGAGAGAGAGTACCATTACAGGAAAAGTGAACACACAAAAGTATGTAGTAAACGGGGAACTGGTTAACCTTTTGAACTGATTAAAAGGCTCTCTCACCTCAAAGATTGTGTCTCAAGAAATGTGAAGAATGCTCACACTTTCTTTATCACTGTACCAGCCAGAAAGGTTTATCTCAATTGTTTCTGTACTGTAAAAAATAGAAACTGTAAACCAAAAAAATCCACAAAATACAAAACATTTAGTGGGAACTCTAAGCAAATGTATGTTATACAGGCAAGTAAACTTTTATGCTGTGGTATATAAACCAAAGGCCAGATGGAACTTTTTCTACACTTTACCCCCATAGAGCTGAGTATCTTGAAAATATGGTGATATTTTTTGAGGAGAAAATATATCCTGTAAGATGTGACATATTCAATTTAAATGCAAAGTTAAAAACTCCAGAAACTGTTTAGTGTGAGGACAACAAACATGCAACAATGAAATAATCACTTAAGTACCCTTGAAGGGGTTACCAACACTAAACCTGATGGAAATCAAAAGCACAGATGTACTCTTTATTGACTTAAGGGTCATCAAAAAAGACATATGAAGACATCGGTATGTTACTTGGTTTTTCAATTTAATTGAATATTGAAGAAATAAAACAGTATCAGAAAAGTAACACTCTTGACTGCAGTAACCTGGAAGAACAATGTGAACAATCTGAGGTACTAAGGGGCATGGTTTAGTGTTTGATAGGAATGGTTGGACTCAATGATCCAGTGGATCTCTTCCAACCTGGTTATTCTATGATTCTATGAAAGCTATTAATTGTAAATTGTACATATCAGCAAGACAATAATCCTAACCTCCACTCAGCTCCTGTTCAGCAATAAAGATTGATAAAATGAATTTCAGATTTCCAAAAATAAATTTTCTTTGTGGATTTTTCTTTGTTATGGTGATAGTAAACTGCTACAGCAAATGGTCTTCTTTTGCTGGTTAAGCTGATTAAAAATAAGCTGCACTGATACACGTTACAAATAAGACCATATTATTTGTCTGTGGTGAGTGTCAAGTCTAATATACTTCAGAAAACGTTTCAGCTACAATTTAAAGTTTTACCACCCAAAAGTCTGGGGAGCAGTCTCTCTAAATATCAATCATATGACTGACTGCAATCTATAGCCCGTACACATAAAACATTGACTTTTTGAGTCCAACATAAGAGTCTGGGTTCAAACGCAATTTTAGTAAAATTCCTCTTTATTCACTATGGTCCAGAAGCTTAGACAATATTTGCCTAGGGCCTCCAGCATATTTAAGACATTCTTTCCAGCAGTAAAGCACACTGTCTTGCTTTGTGAAGTCCCCAGATGGGACTGTGGAGATGTTCCTATCTCCATCCCCTAATACAGTCATATCTGCCCAAGGATGTATCTTTTTCAGATATATTTCAGAGGGCTCCTCTATGTATGTATTCATCTGCAGAATTCTGTATCTGCCAACAGCATTCCTGTTTGTGTGAAACATCTCTAAATGCCTTGATTGGGACTATATTTGGGATACATACACAGGTATAGCTAATGAGTCTCCAAAGTCTTATTCTCACAAGATACAAAATAATCTAAGCACATAGCTATTAACACCATTGTCTCTATTAACATTAACGGATTTGCTAGCCATTTTGTATTATTTCTAAAGTTGGTAGCATTTGCTGTCAGCACCTGTAGGAATTATAGAGACCTGGCAGCAGTTCTGCTCAGGAGCTGCAACCCTTTACAGTTACAAAACCTTTGTAGAATAACTTGTGGTTACCAAAGCCTGTCTAATAGATACTCAAGGTATTGGTTTCTTTGATGAGAAACTCTCAGTGGACAAATTAGCAAAAATAGGTTGAGTATTTAAAAAATGTAACTATCGATCTGTGTTAGTTATTAGAAAAACAAATCCTTTCCCTCTCAATAAGCATCTAAAATTACCTCATTATTATCAATCAACAAATGAAAAAGTTCTGGTGAGACTCAATGGCAAAAATCCTTTCAGCTTTTATAATTCTGGCAGTAAAGCATGAGGAAGAACACCACTGTCAGATGAACTGTGACCAAGTTGATGAGACTGATTCAGTTTCTGTTGCAGTACTTCAATTTCCAGAAAGTTTTTGGCAAAAATCCCTGATTAGAGGCTCTTAAGGGAACCAAGTTGTCCATCGATTTTTAAGTTCAGAAACAAACAGTAGCATACACAGTCACTTGCCGCAATGCAGGGAAGTTGCTATTCTCATAGGACATTTGGGCTGTGGCCTGACAAAGAGCAACAGGGACCCATAAGGAGTCTGCAAACAAAAGATTTGCTTTGTCAAACCACAATTACATTAGCTCATTCACAATGGTGCACTCAACACACGTTATTACAGTTCTGGAGCCTCTTCTGAACTGCTAACTGACTTCCATTTGAGCAGAGAGCAAAATCACAGAGTAGTTGAGGTTGGAAGGCACCTCCGTGAACTACCTAGTTCAATCCTTGTTCAAGCAAGGTCAGGTTGCCTAGAACTATATTCAGCTAGATTTTTTAATACCTCTAAGGAAATCTCCACAGCCTCTCTGGGCACTTTGTGACAGTCTTTGACCTTCCTCACAGGTAAAAAGAAGTTTGTTGTATTTTGAAATGGAATCTTCTGTGTTCCAGGTGGTGCCCATTGTCACTTGTCCTGTTACTTGGCAGCCCTGAGAAGAGTTCAGCTCCATCTTGTCTACCAGCCAGGGAGGGAAAGAAGGATGAGAGGAAGGATGGGAGGAAGGAAGGAAGGAGGGGAGGGAGGGAGGGAGGGAGGGAGGGAGGGAAGGAGGGAGGGAGGAAGGAAGGAAGGAAGGAAGGAAGGAAGGAAGGAAGGAAGGAAGGAAGGAAGGAAGGAAGGAAGGAAGGAAGGAAGGAAGGAAGGAAGGAAGGAAGGAAGGAAGGAAGGAAGGAAGGAAGGAAGGAAGGAAGGAAGGAAGGAAGGAAGGAAGGAAGGAAGGAAGGAAGGAAGGAAGGAAGGAAGGAAGGAAGGAAGGAAGTCTTCCCTTCCTTGGGCTGAAGAGTCCCAGGTCTCCCTGATTCTCCTCATAAAATAGGTGCTGCAGTCCATTAATCAACTTTGTAGCCCTACACTGGACTCAGCCTAATTTGTCCATGTCTTTTGTACTAGGTCAACTAGACCTGGATCTAGCACTCCAGCTGTGGCCCATCAGTGAAGAGCTGAGGGGAAGGATCACCTCCTTCAGTTTGCTGGCAACACTCCTTCTTATGCAGGCCAGAGTACTGCTGGCTCCTTTTGCTGCAAGGGTCCATTGCTGGCTCACCTTCAACTTGGTGTCCACCAGCATCCTCAGATCCTGCTCTCCAAAGCTGATTTCCAACCAGTTGATCCCCAACTGGTCCTAGTGCATGGGATCATTATTCACCAGGTTCCAGACTTTGCATTTGCTTATGTTGAATGTTACAGTGATCTTAACAGCCTGTTTCTCCAGGCCCTTTGAGTAGCAGCCTCCCCCACTCCTGCTGGAGGGAACGGCTGAGAGAGCTGGGGTTGTTTAGCCTGGAGAAGAGGAGGCTGAGAGGAGACCTCATTGCTCTCTATAACTACCTGAAAGGAGGTTGTAGAGAGGAGGGTGCTGGCCTCTTCTCCCAAGTGACAGGGGACAGGACGAGAGGAAATGACCTCAAGCTCTGCCAAGGGAGGTTTAGGCTGGACATTAGGAAAAAATTTTTCACAGAAAGGGTCATTGGGCACTGGAACAGGCTGCCCAGGGAGGTGGTTGATTCACCTTCCCTGGAGGTGTTTAAAGCACAGGTGGATGAGGTGTTAAGGGGCATAGTTTAGTGTTTGATAGGAATGGTTGGACTTTATGATCCAGTGGGTCTCTTCCAACCTGGTTATTCTATGATTCTATGGTTCTATGATTTTCAAGATTCCTGAGGTTGCCTCCTCTTCCTCACTCAGCTGTGCATCGCTATCTCCTGCCTCTGTTTAAAGCTCTCCTCACCAGGTTGGCCAGCATGTTGACAAAGATAATTTTATCCCACACAGTCACACTTGATACTTTCCAGGTCTCTACTGACTTTATTGTTGTTAACCACATGGGCGAACAGCAGGGCTAAAAGTATGAGGGTAGGACAAGCCTTTACACAGTCTCTGCAACTCACCAGTTCTTATTCCCCAGTAAGCAACTTTGTATAGGGTCGGAGCTGTCCTGTAGCTGGCAAAAGGCATTGGTGTGGTCAATGACTTGAAAAGTCAATGCATTATCTATAATTTTTTATTGGTGGTGGTAAGGAAAACTAAGTCAGACCTTATAATTAGCATAAGTTTGAGTTTTTGTTTTGCTTTTTAATTTTTTTTCTTTAACTACAGAGAAATTGGGTCAGGTGAAAGAGGCAAAGGTATCTCCTGACGCCAACAAACCAACTCCAATAACAGCAAAATGCTCCACACCCACAAGGTTATATGCCTTTAAGCATCAACAGCTAATTCCCAGCAAAGCATTAAAAAGAACAAAACCCAAACAAAATCCCATAACATTCTGAAGCAACAAAGAATCAGACCAGGCATGGACTTCTAGGTGTCAGACAACAAATATCTCAGATGACTGATAACTGAGAATAGTTTCCCTAGAGTAATTTTTTTCATAACACATTCAGATTCATTTGCCAGTCAGACATGAGACTTTATATGTACACACATACAACATTAACTCATTTGGCCTGTCTGGAATTGATAGCATCAGCAGCTTCTAAATATATTGCATTCTCTTTGCCTTCATGGAAAATCAGCAACAGCCTGAGCCTGCCAACAGACCATTGAGCTGAGGAAATACACTAAATGATGCCTTTGATTAGCTCACTGCTTTGTGTCACATATTTTAACCAAGCACAGACTGCAGCCTGCAGAAAAAGTTGAGGGAACTAGCAGCAAAACCAGAAAGCCAAGAACCAGAGAGAGAGGAAGCAGAGGGCTCTGGGACTCCACAAAGAACAGCCACTGGAAGTAAAGCAGCACCTGACAATAAAAGCAAGAAAAAGAAGAAATGTTGCATGAACAACAATTGTACCCTCAATTTCTTCAGAAGAAACAATAAACAGCGTTCCAGAAAACTCAGATGGATTCCCCAGGCTAATGCAGTTATAAGGCAAAAAGCAAATTACCAGATGCAGGAATTAAAAAGGCAACTGTCAAGCATTTAACAGCACAGACATTTTCTAAAAACAATCATGAAGAGAGCAAAGGACACAAAATTAAAATCTCACCAAGTAGAAGCACAAAAAAATTGTTTTAAAATAACTTTTCTGACTGACGTTACAGATGTTGAGTGATGGAAAGCATGACATAAGGGGTACAATGTAAATTATATTTGGTTTACACACATGAATATTTTTAAATGAGTGTGTAAGATTGTTATCTTTGCTTAAAAATCCATTATGTTAAATATTGGCACTAAAGCACCTTACCTACTGTGAGGTTGTAATAAATGATGACAACAGTTAATATCTCAGTTGTGCTGGAGCAGTCATTACTACTGGTATTAAGTCTTTGAGGGCTTTATGCATCCCTACAATACTTACATTCCTTTACAGTCCTCAAGTATAGGTTTTGCAATGCATAATCTCCCAATATCAGGGTATCAGGTTCCTTATAGATCTCCTCATATAAACTCTATGCACTAGTGAGCTGGCTGACTCATAAGTTAAGTGGTATCTTTTAAGATTTAATGTGACTAGAGAAACATTGCTATTTCTCACTGTCAGCCTGCAAAGCACTGAATATTGATATCAAGGATCCAATAAGATGCAAATTGATTTTTGTTTACAGAAGAAGCTAACCCTTTTTGTAAAAAATGTGAAGAACATTTAGAATGCTGAGTACTTAAAAAAAATCAAGAAGTAAGACTGCTTTTTCAGGGAACATTACAGAAATTTAGTCTAGAGTGATGCTCTATGTCAGATAGCCACAGTTTTGCAGCTGAATTTCAGCACTGCCTTTTGTTTCTTCCTTTTCACCCTACAGGGGCCATCATCCTTGGAAAACTACTTCTCTCCTATGGATTGCTGCTGCTATCTCATCACTACCTGCTCCTGTCTCCATCTGCCACTGCCTCCTCATGGGCTACCACTTCTTACTGACTCCAACAGCTCCAACCTGCCTGGAGGGAAAAAAAAGAAGCCAAAGCAGCTTTACTTTGCATCTTACCTCTAATATTGCCGCCCTTCTTCAGATAGGAACAGAGATAGGTATACATCTGAAAAAGGGTCTCTAGATAGAAGGAGCAGAAAGCAATTCATGATTACCTTTTCTACATAGATGGAGGAGGGTGAAAAAGCAAAGATTTCTTTATGGCTCTCTTGCAGCTCTCAGATGCCATGGTGGAGAACAAAAAGCCTCTGTGGTTTTCAATACCTCTCTGTGACAGCTGGAACCCTGCCAGCCTGTGCCAGACACTGGCTGCGGAACCCATGGGGGATGTGGTACAGGAGTAAAAAGGCAGAAAGAAACCGAAAATAAAGACAAGGGCCACTAGAGCTGGAGACAAGGAGTGAGGTAGAAAGAGATATCCAGGACAATGGATTGGGGCAAAGTTGAGAAGGGAAAGGAGGTAAGATCTGCAAGTACCACTTTGAACTTTGATCTCTCCCAAGCCACCTGCATTGCCCTTTAATGCACTTTCCTATAAACCTTACTTTTCAGACTTCAAAGAGTTGTTCCGATGTACTCTTGGGTTGCTTTTCCCTGCTGAAATTCGCTAAAATTGTTGCTTCCTCCAAATTCTAATTTTCTTTCCAGTCTCTGCTCTGAAGCAACATCATGAGGAAGAAAATTTCCTCCTGTTCCTGAAAAAGTTATACATGGAACTATGGAGGGAAAGGAAAAAAAATGACCAGCAAAACACCAGCTTTGTTAGAACTGTCTTTTCTCAAAAAGCAGTAAAATATGTCTCAAAGAAGACTATCACAGAATCATAGAATCACCAGGTTGGAAATAACCTCTTGGATCATCAGGTCCAACCATTCCTATCTGTCACTAAACTATGTCCCTGAGCACCTCGCCTTACTCGTCTTTTAAACACCTCCAGGGATGGTGACTCAACCATCTCCCTGGGCAGCCTCTGCCAGTGTCCAATGACATTTTCCATGAAAAATATTTTTCCTGATGTCAAGCCTGAACTTCCCCCAGCGCAGCTTGAGGCCATTCCCCCTTGTCCTGTCCCCTGTCACTTGGAAGAAGAGGTCAGCACCCTCCTCTCTACAACCTCCTTTCAGGTAGTTGTAAAGAGCAATGAGGTCTCCCCTCAGCCTCCTCTTCTCCAGGCTAAACAACCCCAGCTCTCTCAGCCACTTGTTTTCCAGCCCCTTCACCACCTTTGTTGCTCTTCTCTGGACTCGCTCCAGAGCCACAACATCCTTCTTGTGGTGAGGGGCCCAGAACTGAACACAGTACTTGAGGAGCGGTCTCACCAGTGCTGAGTACAGAGGGAGAAGAACCTCCCTGGACCTGCTGGTCACGCCGTTTCTGATACAGGCCAAGATGCCATTGGCCTTCTTGGCCACCTGGGCACACTGCTGGCTCATGTTCAGTCGGCTGTCAACCAACACCCCCAGGTCCCTCTCCTCCTGGCAGCTTTCTAGACAGACTTCTCCTAGTCTGTAGCACTGCACAGGGTTGTTGTGCCCCAAGTGCAGGACCCGGCATTTGGCCTTGTCAAGCCTCATGCCATTGGTCTCAGCCCATTGATCCAGCCTGTTCAGATCCCTTTGCAGAGCCTCCCTACCCTCCAGCAGATCCACACTTCCACCCAGCTTAGTGTCATCCACAAACTTGCTAAGGGAGCACTCGATGCCTTCATCCAGGTCATTGATAAAGACACTGAACAGGACTGAATCCAGGACTGAGCCCTGGGGAACTCCACTTGTAACTGGCCTCCAGCTGGATTTAATGTCATTTACCACCAATCTCTGGGCCCGGCCATCCAACCAGTTTTCCACCCAGGAGAGTGTGCGCCTGTCCAGGCCAGAGGCTGACAGTTTCTGTAGCAGAATGCTGTGAGAAACTGTGTCAAAGGCTTTACTGAGGTCCAAGAAGACCACATCCACAGCCTTTCCATCATCCAGTAAGCCGGTCACCTTGTCATAGAAGGCAATCAGGTTAGTTTGGCGAGACCTGTGTTTTGTGAACCTGTGTTGACTGGGCTTGATCACCCGGTTCTGCATGTGCTGTGTGATAACACCCAAGATCACCTGTTCCATGACTTTCCCTGGCACTGAGGTCAGACTGACAGGCCTGTAGTTTCCTTGATGTCTCTGACCCTTCTTGTAGATGGGCACGACATCAGCCAGCCTCCAGTCCAGCTGAACTTCCCCAGTCAGCCAGGACTGCTGGAAGATGATGGAAAGGGGTTTGGAAACACATCCGCCAGCTCCTTCAATACCCTTGGGTGGATTCCATCCGGCCCCATAGACTTGTGAATGTCTAATTAGCCAAACAATTCTCTAACCACCTCCTCTTGGATCATAGGAGTTTCGTTATGCTCCTCTAACTTCTGGGGATGTACACACAGAGAACAACTTTCCTTACTACTAAAGACTGAGGCAAAGAAGGCATTAAGTACCTCAGCATTGTCCTCATCCTTTGCCACAGTTTTTCCCTTTGCATCCAATAAAGACTGGATAGTCCCCCTGGTCCTCCTTTTACTATTGATGTATTTTTAGAAAGATTTTTTATTATCTTTCACTGAATTGGCCAGTCTAAGCTCTAGTTGGGCTTTAGTCCTCCTGATTTCCCTCTGCATGATCTCGCTTCCTTCCTGTAGTCCACGCAAGACGTCTGTCCCTTCTTCCAAAGTTCACAGACATTCCTCTTCTTTTTAATGTCCACCCAGATGTCCCTGCTCAACTAAGCTTGCTTTTTTTCCTTGCCGGATCATTTTCCGGTACATGGGGACAGCTTGCTCCTGCACTGCCAGGATTTCCTTCTTGAAGAGTACCCAGCCCTCTTGGGCTTCCATGCCCCTAAGGACTGTCTCCCATGGGACTTTATCAACTAGCCCTCTGAACAGTCCTAAGTCTGCTCTCTAGAAGTTTGAGGTGGCCATTCTGCTAACTCCCCTCCTCACCTCACCTGGAACTGAGAATTCTACCATCTCATGATCGCTTTGTCCCAAGCATCCTCCAACCGTCACATCCCCCACAAGGCCTTCTCGATTCACAAACAGCAGGTCTAGGAGGGTGCCTTCCCTCGTTGGCTCTTTCACCAGTTGTGTGAGGAAGTTGTCTTCCACGCACTCCAGGAACCTCCTAGACTGCTTCCTCTCTGCTCTATTGCACTTCCAGCAGACATCTGGTAGATCAAAGTCTCCCACAAGGACAAGAGCTAGCAATCTTGAGACTTCTCCCAGTGGTTTGTAGAAGAGCTCGTCAGCTGCTTCTTCTTGGCTGGGTGGTCTATAACAGACTCCCATCACACCTGCCTTCTTGTGGGCTCCTCTGATTTTTACCCACAGACACTCAATGTTGTCATCACCATAGTCGAGCTCAAGGGTACCAAAGCACTCTCTAACATAGAGGGCTACCCCACCACCTCTCCTAGCTTTCCTGTCCCACCTGAAGAGTTTGTACCCCACCATAGTAGCACTCCAGTTATGAGTCATCCCACCACGTTTCTGTGATGGCAACTATGTCCTCACACACTTTACTTTATAAACAAAACTAGCAGTCCACTGGACTGCTGCCCAAACAGGCCTTCCTCAGGGAGCAAAATGAGTTTGGGAAACACAAGTACTTCCTGGAAAACATGCTACAACTTAAAATGGGCAGTAAGGGAATAATGCTAATTCACTTTTATTACATCTTCTGACAGAACCTTCAAGATATTCATATCAAAATTTATTTGCAATTAACTGAAAAGGCATCCAAATTCAGAGCATCGGAACAATATGCTCTCATTTTCTCCTCTGAATTTTATCCCTGCTTATATCAAGCATCCTGCTGATTTCCATCTGCACCAGGCTCTCAACATCTTCTCACAGTAGGGTGTGTATTCCCAGGGGCATTAGGATAATCTCATTTAAGGCAAGGACCACCATGGTCAGGACCCACACCAGAAAAGAATTTCTGCAGGAAAGCAGAGTTAGCACCAAGCCTTTTGACACTCTGTCAAGGCAAGGATGTCCTGCTCTGAAAGCAGCTGCCTCTAGCTACCTCCTCCCTCCCCTTTTAAGTTGCCATGCTCATAACAGCAGTGGCAAAAAAATGTTCTGCTGGACAATTCTAATGTGAATTAGAGGTGGAAGTACAACGATGCATCCTGTTGTCCCAGCTGCCCATCTCCAGAAGAGAGGGGGAACACCCTGATGGATGGGACCATCACAAGTAGCTAGGCTCTGTTTCAAAAGGTTTGCTTCTCACCGTCTGTGCCCCTTGCCTGCTCTCCTTGCTGAGCCAGCAGAAGGGACATACACCTCTTTCGGAGACCCAAGTTCACTTCTGGTATGTTGGCCTGAATGATGAATCAAACTGAATAAGTGGCAAGACACCAAGCTGTAAATTGAGGCAGCTGAGCAGAGGCAACTTTTTGTACTCCTAACACAGCTCTATACTAGAAGGAGCCCAAGGGATTTAGAAAAACATTTACAAAGCAACAACAGAATCAAAACAACAGACTAGAGAGTGTAAAAATTACAGCTCAACAGCTAAGGTGCAATCATACTTCGCTATCCACATCACAAAATAGACACAGAAAGGCCATAATAGAATGAGGACACACACTTTGCCTTCGAGAAGACTTTCTTATTAATATATAACAGTTCGATTCCATTGAAGAACTTCATCATATGTTTTTATGATACCAAATCATTTGATTGGTTATATTAGTTTAAGATAACTTTCTCTGAAATACTGTCCAACATAATAACCTACATCTTGATTAAATGTTTGGTCAGTAAGGAACTCAATGCCTGACATCATTAGGTATAATGTATTATCATTCTGGTTAAAGTAATTACAGGATTTTCATTATTTCAGTTTGAAAAAACTGAAAGAATCCAAAGTCAGGAATTGAAGTATTGCATAAGATTGTTGGCCAGATCTGGTCCTCCCATCCAATGCAAAATAAGGCATCTGCCCAGCAACCATATTCTTCTGCCTGTGCAATCCCAGTAGCTCATTCCTTTCCACTCCCCACAGCCCACAAATGCTCAACAGCAAATCACTGTAATTCCACAGGGTACTATCCCCTTGGCTCTCTGAGGAGACACCTACTCATCAGTCCTGGAGGAATGAGTAGTTTCCTGCTGGAAAGGGTACATTCCTTTTTTTTGTCCTACTCTAGGCTGGCAGTGACTGAAAGAGGTAGTTTTGAAGCCCATCCTCTGGCCCCTCGCTGGAGAAGAGAGCGTGTCAGTCACAGGCAGAAGTCAGGACAAACAAAGGGCTGTTTGTACAGCAGCTCCAGTCAGCCCTCCTTCTTCACATCTCTGCTAGCTCTTGCTCTCTCCGGATACATCTAAAAAGGTACAGCTGCTAAGAAAGAGAAAGCAAGTAAAGCAGAAGAGAAAGGTATGTCTTGCTCCTGAAATTATCCTTGTTCGCTTTCTGCTAATGCTCATTACAGAGTTCAGAACTAGCAATATATATGGGAACATATAGGAGAAGGTTTGGGAGATACAGATATGTTGTAGGCAAGAGACACTATTACAGACAGATGCATGAATATGATCCAGCTAAAGATTCCATCACGATCTTGCTCTTCTTCAAAGCTGGATGCTACACATTAACATCTGGAATCATTGAACATATTAAATTGCCTTCCAGTGCTCAATAATATTGCCGAATTGGAGAGAGGTGTATTCACAATTAATTGCTGTCTTTAAGAAAACTAAATAGGTTTTAATGAGAACACAATTTCTGTGAAGAATCATGGTATTGATGATAATTACAGAGCAGTAATTCACTGAATTCATCCTCAGTGGACTAGCTGCTGTTCTTACAATGAACAAACTGTTCAAGAAAAATACATTTGAAGGATTTTTTTTTAATGGAAAACCCATAAAAAAAATTGTGCACTAACACATATTTTACAAGTGTTTCCAAGATAGAAACTCCACAAACAAATAAACAACAGAAGACATTTTATTTTGAAGAGGTATTTTTAGCTCTTAACCTCAATGCATATTAAGAAGTGAATATATACTAAATTTGCTTCACTTTAAGTGCAATTTGTTTACTGAGCATATGCCATTGGACAGATTGGTAAGTATGATACACCAAAAGTGTACTAATTAATGTATTCTTTATTTGCAATATTAGGTAACTGGAGATGCAGCCTACTTAATAACTCTGAAAAGTATATTTAATGGTTAATAGACCAAATTGTAAATATTTAATCTTTTCCCAAATATGCAGCATCTCTGGAGGTGCCGAAATACACATTTTGTGCCATTTCGCAGTTTTCTCTATTTCTATCCCCTGTTTCTAACACCTGAACTCCAAATAATATCATGTGATCTTCAAAGGGCATTACTTCTCATCAAATATTACCCTGTTGTTCTTGGCCAAGGAGGCTCAAACTTGGATTTTTCTCTTTGGTCTTTTCTGGCTAACACCGCATCCAGCAGATCCAAAGACTATATGCCAAAGACTATGTGCCAAATTGCCTGGCAGGATAATTCAAAACCCCTCAGCTGAATGAGCAGGGATAGTATTGATTCCTGGCTCACTGTGCACATTCCCAAACTAATCATTTTCTTTACACATAAGTAAGCATTTTCAAAGTATTTGTTAAACCAGCTGCACTTGGTCTCAAACCATGTCAGAGTAACCAGAATAATTCATTAAAAAGAACTTAGGCAAATGCAAGTGGCTTTACTCCTGCTAGAATCTGAAATTATATCATCTTGATAAAGCAACCTGGTCAGGCCAATCTTAGCATGATTGGCATTGCTACCTTTTCAGAAGATTTTGTAAAATAAAGAAATCTAAGAGGGTGTTTGTCAGCACTGAGTCTGAATCACCTTAGTCACTGGATTCGTTCATCACATTTCCCTAATTTGCTTTAAGAAAGAAAGACTGTTTCTGTGGCCGACAAGGTCTTTGAGATGTATTCTGAAATAGGCACATAGTAGGCTCTGTTCTTTACCTAGACAATCAGTGATACAACATCATCTATGCAACCGTATTCAAGAGCAGAAGTTGCAGAGTTTGTCAGAAAAAGATAACTGCATCAGACGGGTCTGCCAAGTTTATCAGCATCGATTCTTTACAGGGAGCAGATGAAACACTTCAGATCCTTGGCAATCTTTCATCTGCTAATAGGGACCATTCTCATAGGAAAGGAATAACCTTTTGAAGAAAGTTCTTTTGACTAAAAATTTCCTTTTAGTTATGATCTGAAAAAAACCCACAAACCAGCAAAAATATTTAAGCAGAAATAAAATTATAATAAAAGAAATATTTATTTTCTGTATAATAGCGATGCTGAGCATTGGTAAGAATAATAACTGACCTGTTAGTGAAGCTGTCTATTTGTATCTCAGCAGTATATTGACTTCACTAATACTGATTTTGGCAGTCACCCACATAAACCCTCTCACTATAGCATATCCTGCTATGTTTCAAAGCAAGGAGTGAGTTACCTTAAATTGTAGGTGGTGATTTTGAATCTAGAAATTTGACAGTTTATAGAAAATTTTCCCATTTTCAGGACAGAATAAGTTTCTATGAATTCTGAGCAGCCAGGCCACAGGCAACAGTTTCAAATGAGCATTCCAGCTGAACTCCAGGTTGGGGAGGATCACTCGAATTATTAGGAATAAAAAATCTGTACACAATAGCAAGACACGATGAATGCCTCATCCTCAGGGGAAGAATTTGCAGAACAATCCAGTCACGGGAAATAAAGACATAAGGCCCCACTTCCCAAATTTATCTTTCATAGAAACTGTATTCCATTAAATACTTAAATAATTAAGCTCAGTTATGTGAGAAGAATATTAAATTGTACTCCTTGACACTAGCATTTACCAAAGTATAGTACAAACAAACTTATTCTCCTTGAGCATTATACTTCTTTGAGCAGAACCTTCATAACCACAGCATTTATACCCCTACAAAATAAAACCATTATTATAATATAGATTCTTGAATTCAGTCTAAAAATCAGCAGGCAAAGTTAGAGCAATGTTTCCTTTATTTGAGAATTAGTTTTGAGGTCTAAAACTAATAAAGACAGCGTGTTACTCACAACTGCACTCTAAGGCAATTAAAAAATAGATCCCCAAGGCTCTATTACTTGTAGTTTATAGGAGTCTCCAACTCCAAAGTTCAAATACAAGTACATGGAAACTAAAAGGAATTACTCAATGAACTTTGCTTCTACAACAGAAGTTAAAAGGAAGCACGAGGGTTTATTTTCATTTCAGTCATGTTCTTTAATATATTGGTCACTTTGTAATGTTTTATTTGGCTACTGGTGTTCAAAACATAAGCTTTCACTAAATATTATGGAAAAATATAAGCAAAGAGCATTGAGGTAAAGTATTTTATCCCTAATATGAATCCAAATTCCCAGTTTTCCTCTCATAGTTTCTAATACGTCATTAATTGGCTGAAGAAAAGGAATATCAGCAAGATAACGATGGTGGTGATAGAACTACTGAGGTGACATTACTACAAAATACAGTAAATTTATACATTTGACAACTTATTGTTTGTTTTTCGAGGGTGAATAACTTTACAACATAACTTTACAAACTAACCTAAGTAGGGCCCTACTAATCCACTCCGAGAGCTGGCATGCCTTTTTTTTCCCCTGTCTGGATAATAGTTCTGCCACCTTAACCTGCCCTTTGATATTCTTTGGTCAGACATTGCCTTATGCCTAGTTATTCTTGAGTTACTCTAGAGTTCTGCTGCCCCATAAGAAAGACTAGAATGAGCCTACAACAACGTGGCATGGCAAGTTTCTGTTCAGAGCAGCACAGAACAGCAGAGGTACCGTTAAACAAGCTCACACAGATGATGGAAAGCCTACTTACCAACAGCAGAGTTGAGCAAGGGATGATTTATCCCATCATCCAAAAAGCATCATCAATTAAACCATAATGACCTCCTGTAGCAAGACTCAGCTAAGCAGTTCGTAGTATTACAAAGGAAGACTTTAAGAAAGGGAGAATTCTCAGCAATGAATACAGAGCCTGCAATGTAGGAATCACAGAGACTACTTGTCCCTGACAGCACTGCAGGGAGCTTCAGACTCCTTTCCTGTTTGATGCTCTGATTTCTCGAGTAGTCTGTGACAGAGGATTCAGTCAGTCAGCAGGCTGTTTCCCCAAAACTTTAATGGAGACAGATACTACTAATTTTCTGTGAGTGCCTCTTGTTTCAACAGGCAAGATGATCAGGAAGGCAAGGAAACACAGCCAGACATTTTCCCCTGGTTTGGTAGCAATCAATACATTCATTTGCACCACCAAGAGAACACAGCCAGCTCAAAGCAATTTTCTCAAGGTGAGAGGCCAAAGAAATAACAAAATTGCCAGCAACAGAAGCCTCAATTCCCTATCAGAGGATTCCCAAGGTTGTATAGAAAGTAATAAATATCCATTCTGCTGCAATATTATTTACCTCCTAGGAGAAAACACTCTCCAGCACACAGACTCAGACCTCCAAAAATTCACAGGAAAGAACAGAAAAATGCAAGCCAGAAAGCAAATTAGGGAGAGAGACCTGTTCAACAGCTATACCTGTGTCACATACCTCATTTCTCTTTAGTACCCTGCTACAGGAAGCTTCGCAAAAATGAAGATAGTCTTGGCACTGCTTCTGCTGAGCACCCTCCTGGGCACCCCTGCAGTGCCCTCCCAGCGCCCCTCTTGTTACAAGAGGGTCCTCAATGACCACAACTGTCACAACATCCCTGAAGGCACAGAGAACCTTCGACAAATTGATGACGGTCTGCAAGATCACTTTTGGGAAGGGAAGGGCTGCAAGGTGATCTGTTACTGCAACTTGAATGAATTGCTCTGCTGCCCAAAGTAAGAACACACTAATTTCATGCAAACTATGATCACCCATTACATTTCCATCATTTTACAATTTTGACCAGAGTAATAAGCAATCATTTTAGAGACCTGCATCACTTCAGATGGTTTGAAATTATATCAAGATATAGCTAATTACCTGATAAGCTGCCAGTTTTCAGTTTTTGTTTTTCAGGGGCTCATCTAAGACATGCTTAGCATATTTTGTAAACCTGTATGTCTTATTATAGGGGACTTTAGCATTTGAATCACTCAATTTTGGACTTGGTTTGCTCTAAACTAAGTATGAGAACTACCTCAAATCCTTATTTGCAGCACTTTGTAATGAAGATGTTTTCAGGACCATTATAAAAACGATTTGATTTCTGTTCCACTGTAAATAAATCTATTGCTATTCTAAGGTGCATGCAAATACATCCGTTGGATAAATGATTCTGAAAAGATAGCAGTTTTAAATATGAAACCAAACAAAGGCAAACAGGTTCACAAATGCCTGCAAGAGAAGAAAAAGATTTAGCACAGGAACATCAATACTTCTCTGGCTCACAAATGCCTGCAAGAGAGGAAAAAGATTTAGGATAGGAACATCAACACTCCTCTGGCTCACTGGCACTGCTGACAAAGCTGAACAGTGAAGTTATTACTGAACATGGGCTTTTTGGTTGTTGTTTTACAGGAAAAATGTACATCCCAACAAATACTAATTTAATGAACGCCAACAGCTCATACTGGTTTGAAGTAATAAAATGTATTAAGACATATTATTTTATTCAGCTTTCCAGCAACACCTTTACTTCAGGAAATTTAGATTAAAATCTCAACACTTCAAAACTTAATACTTCAGGGACTATAAAATGTGATGGCATTATATAGGTGAGCAAAAATGTCTTTTTATGTGTACTCCGCTTACCACCAAGGTTTCTCAAGTCCCCTAAAATCCAATTAAAGGCAACTTTTCAGCACTCCTGCAGGGGACTAGATGTGAACCAAGTAGCAATGACTTCTAAAGCCAGAAATCTCACATTCAAATTGAAAACAGAGTTTAAGTAAGTTTTTCATATTTTACTCTCTCTAAAACCAGATATGGCATTCTCACCCTGAAGCACACTTTGGGATGCCAGCTTCAACTTGTAAGCTTTGAGCAGCCTAATAAAGCCTCTTACTTTGATAGAATTACATAAGGAGGTCTTCCTTCAACCGACTTGAGGTATAGAAGACCTGCTTTGCAGGTCTCCTCTCATGACAAACTGCACTGAACCGTACGCATGTGCATGCCAAAGTTCTTTATTTTTATAATATAATGTATTTGGTAAGTTACTTTCTCAAAGCTGAAATACCAGTGTGGATTCCTAGCACTCTGGTCAGCCAATGAAAAATTTTGACACCACTTCCAAACCAGGCCAGCAGAGGTAAAAATGCAGTATCTTCATCCAGACCTACAGTTATATTTGTATTGCTAAAAGGACAACCCAGAAACACAGTAATCCCACCATAAGCTAAAGAAATCCACAACTGGAAATGCATGTCATGTTAAAGTTCTGCTAAACAAATGATCTAACTATTTAAATATCTAATAATATCTTTCAGGGATATTTTCTTCGGACCAAAGATATCTTTTGTGATTCCCTGTAACAATCAGTAATGGACATCAAATCAGCCAGTGAAGATACCAACCATCATTCTGCAGTCATGTAATGTTTTCAAGGGGAAAAACCAACAGAGAAAACTTTCTTTCTAACCACAAGACAGTGACTCTTTTTGCCCTGTAGAAAAATTTCCTTTCTATACCTTTTTGGAATCTCAGATATGCAAGTTCTTTCAAATTTGGTAGCTCATTTACTTTTGATAATGTTGTAAAAGACTTTAGAAGCTCTAATGGATCGCCCAGAAGAGCCTAACTCGTTACTCAGCTCAACATTTTCAGCTGCTTTGAATGAAGAAACTTCAAGTCTAAGCCTTCACATCATTAGGAACGTGACTCAAATACCAACATACAGCAGTGCAGCTTCCTATTACTTGACCACCATCACACAGTTAACATTGTTTTAAGTGTTGTTTTAAGCTGAAGCTACTGAGTCCTCGGCACTTCTGCAGACTCACGCATTCTGTTTAGGCATCTTAACATACGTGTGCATACAGAAGGCAAATTTTCACCATCTGTATTTGAAAATTCCACTAAAAAAAAAAAGAAGGTCAAAACTCACATTAGTAGTACTAAAGCACACTTAGGTCTTAATTATGTGTAAATGGTCAACTGTGTTAACTATGCAATCCGTAAAACCTTAAATTGCTTAATCTTAACATTGAAAATTTAAAATACTAGAACAGTCACAACAGTATATTTATATTCAGAAAGACATCTAAAGAGGACAGGACTGAGTCAATATCTCTTGTGGCCACAAAAAAATCCTCACTTAAGCAGTTTTTTAATCAAACCTTGTTTGAAATACAGTATCCCAGAATTTAGATAGAATACTTTTTCTTTTTAGGCTAAGCCCGTAAGGAAACATCTAGGGAAGTGAAGACAAAGGGGTAACTCAAAATATTACAAGTAATCACCTTAATGTTTAAGAGGTATAATGACTTAAGCTGTAGATATACAGTCACCTCCTAACAACTGCCCAAACCAATTACAGTATAAGAGAAAACCAGACAAAACCTTTTGTAAGTTTAAGGAAAGCCACCTGAACAAGCCAGGCTTATGGGCAGTAAGCCTGGCTTATTGCCTTACACATAAAAACTTTACCTATCAAGTCAGGCTCGTGGAAAGTGTGTAGTACTTAAGTAACTTCCACTCAAAAACTGTACTGTTAATCTAACAATCTTACACCATTACACCACGAGAACTGCTATGGCCACATTACCAGACTTATTTCATAAGCAGTATGAAATATCATGATGATCATCTTCCTCTGTTGGCAAATGAGGGTTGGCTAGTGCGGGAGGGGGGTGCTTATACACAGCTAATAATAAATACTCAAGTAAATCTGTGTGTACTATTTTTGTCAAGTAATTCTTAGGCTACTGACTGTTAAAAAAACAGTTTGTGCCACCAGGCTTTTTGAGTCTGGTTTCTGTAATTATTCCTGAGTCATTTGGGCTTCCTACCAATTCATCAATTAAGGATAAAAAACCCCTTCATAAATCTGGTAACACAGTCAAAATATCCAAAGTCAGCGCTCTGCTAGGAAAGCATGTGGTATCTGCTCTTGTGCAAAATCCTCTATAAGCTTCTAGCAGTAATAAGGGCATGTAACTTCTGTGGGTTGTGCTATCTAGTTTCTATGTGAATCACGTTGCATATGCCTGGCATTCACAGCTTTCCAAAGCAGCAGTAGCAAAAAAAATTTAAGGCAGATGCAATATCTGGGTAGTAAAGTTAACATATGATTTTCTGTAACTTCCCTTCCAAATTCCAACTAAGGAAAACTTATAATCCGCTGGAGAAAAATTCTGCTGCTTTCCACACACTGCAAGATAAGGTCACTTAGCCTACTACCTTAAGACTGACTGCGCAGACAAGCTTGCTTCTGTTTCTCTCCCAACTCTTCTTCCCTCCCAAAGCTTCTTCTACCAGCCCTGCCAAGCCTAGGTGAGAATACTCAGTCCTGCCAAGCACTCAAGACAAAAAGCCTTTCTTCTTCAAGTGTCCTATCCCCAGCCAGCTTCCCTGGCTGCACCTGCTTTGAAGATGACAAGCTGAATTTGTACAAAGGATATTTAGCAAATTCCTTTACAGTCAGTGTAGTGAAATAGGCACTAAAATATCTTTTCAAAGAAATACCAATTTTAGCTGCCACTAGCAGATATGACTAACCATCTCGAACTTAGGCCAACACCACAGAACTTTATTGTGGAAGTAAGAAAGACACTGCTAGTGAAAGAAATCAGCCCACTGAGAGCTACTGGGAAGGCAGTCAGTTTGAGGTTAGGGTTTATCATCATTCAGTTCTACACAAGTGTCATGGCAATCCACAGTTTCAATATAGGCTAGAGGACAACGTGATTGAGAGCAGTCCTACACAGAAGGACTTGGGAGTGCTGGTGGATGAGAAGCTCAACATGAGTCAGCAATATGCATCTGCAGCTTGGAAGGCCAATCATACCCTGAGCTGCATCAAAAAGAAGCAGGGCCAGAAGGTCAAGAGAGGCAATTCTCTCCCTCTCCTCCACTCCCATGGTACTCCACCTGGAGTACTGCATCCAGCTCTGGAATTCTCAAAATATGAAGGATATGGAACTATTGGAACAGTTCCAGAGGATGGTCACAAAGATGAGCAGGGAGGCGGAAAACCATCACTATAAGGATAGGCTTAGAGGGTTTGGATTGTTCAGACTGGAGAAGGCACAGGGGACACCTTATAGCAACCTTCCAGTACGTGAAGTGGGCCTACAAGGAAACTAGGGAAGGACTTTATACAAGAACATGTAGTATTAGGATGAGGAGGAATGGGTATAAAATGGAGAGAGGCAGATTTAGGCTAGACGTGAGGAAGAATTTCTTCACCATGATGGTGGTGAGGCACTGGCACAGGTTGCCCAGGGAAGTTGTGGCTGCCTCATCCCTGGCGGTGTTCAAGGCCAGGTGGGATGGGGACCTGGGCAGCGTCATCTAGTGGGATGTCCGTGGCATTGGAACTACATGCTCTTTAAGGTCCCTTCCAACCCAAACCATTCTATAATTCTATGATCACAGGTCAAAAAAAACCAAAGAGGAGCATCTCAGCTGCAGTGATACCAGCAAAGCAGTAGTTTTCAAAAAGCTCACAAAGATTAACATAGAGCACTTTGGACCACAAAAATACCGCTTTCTCATTTTCCTCCATATTAAGAAAAAGCATTTAAACATCTGATAAGGTTAAGTGTTACAAAAAACGCTAACTGAACAAGCTTAAGTCACATCCTCTCTGCTTTAAGACAAGAAATCTTTTCCCCTTGACTTTTCTTCAGTGTATGCGCAGAGCTTGAAGCAAAAAGAAATTGTATTCCATATACCACACTTTTAGACTGGCACAACAGTTGACTCCACAAGAAACCATTCATAATGTTATCTTCAACAGTCTTTAAGATGTTCAATTAAAAGCAAAAGCACTGGTTGATATTTTTTTCATGTTACTGTAAGCTTTGGTTTCGTTTTGGTGTTGTGTCTTGTTGTTGTGGTGTTTTGTTTGTTTTTAACAGACCTGTGCTAATGCATGCAATGAAAAAGAAACAGTATGTCTATTGGAATATACCATATTGACCCAGTATAGACATCATAGCCATCTCCAATTAAGTTCTTAGCTACAGTCTACGCAGGTAAATGGAACAGACAGCAGCTAAAGGATTTCTTACCAGGTGGAAGGATTTCTCGGCACAGTAAGCTGCAACAGTCTTTTCATTCATACTTACAGCTGTGAAATTCAAAAGCTGCATTATTTTCCACTTTAATATACGAGCAGGAAGGCCTCAGCACTTGGAAGCACATATCCCAGCAATGACAAGATGAATAAACAAATCAAAGTCCCTGTCAATTCTTGTTTCCAAAGGGGGGGATAAAAGAAAATGATTTTCAGCCATTTCTGCCCAGCTAACAACTGAAACTGTCTTTTAAAGCCTTTTACCTTAGGAATAAGAACCCATTGCCAAGCCAGCTACATTCTTTTTTTTTTTTTTTTTTATAAAAAGGCATTGCGTCACAAGAACTTAAAGTCCATTCATAGATATATCCTTGTCACACTTTTAATTGAAAAATATTTTAATATTACATAATTAGTGAAATCTTAACTATTAGGTACAAGTAACTCACTAAATAAGTTAGACAC
Source organism: Clamator glandarius (assembly GCA_033459285.1). Taxonomy (NCBI): domain Eukaryota; kingdom Metazoa; phylum Chordata; class Aves; order Cuculiformes; family Cuculidae; genus Clamator; species Clamator glandarius. Next base: position 802,953 of record JAUNZM010000936.1, on the reverse strand, counting down.
ACCCACTTGAGCAACAGTATCAGTAATATTTATTTAAAATACTTTTGCTGAGGAAATTTGTTTCATAAGAGATGGTTTTCAAACAAATCAGCAAAGTTATGAAAAACAGAAGAGAGACAAACTCCCTGGGGGAAAAAAAAAATTACAAAGAAAGCTTTTGCATACCAACAAAAACCCTCAGTCTTTTGATTTGCAGCCTGAGTCTCAGTCCCAACCTTTTCTGTCTAGTGAACCCCACTATCCATCTTTAGATCTGCTTTGTTCTTGTCATTCTTCACCGAGTAGATGAAATATGTTAAGGTGTCCTTTTCATTCACTGGAATTGTCCTAAAATGGCAGCCAATTATCTACAAAAGAAGAATGCAAGGGAATTAAATAACCATTCTTAGGTTAGAATATGAAGATTCAGATTTAAATTGACTACATTAAACAAAGTTTAGAAGCCTGATCAAGAAGCTTAAAAAAATAAAGAAAATAAAGCCTACCTCTCTTCAAAAGTCTTAAAGTCAAAAAAGGTAGAACAAAACCATTTTACTGAGAACTATGAGGTCTGACACAAAAACCCCAAGACTAACCCTATGGTTCAGGAGCCAGATAGTTATAGAACACATTCTAATCTGTAACAGCGAGGCAAGGCTCAATTCCATTGCTTCACTCAGTATGAGTGGACACATGTTCAAATGTAGTTATCTTACTCTTGATTGGAAAAATGTCAGCACGTGCCACCCCACAACACTTTTGTCTGTGATGCGGTTTTTAGCCAATACCTCATTTTTAGCCAATACCTCATTTTTAGCCAATCATCACTGTGCTTCAGCACCCACCCTATTCATCAAACCTTCCCAAATACCAAATTAGTACTCAAAGGAATCCATTTTTTTGTTGGTGGATGATGTGAAAGCAAAACCAAATGCATCTGTGGAATTGCTTTGCTCTGAACATTGGCAGCATTGTACACAGCTGTATGTCAACTCAGAAGGGAATTATTTTGAAGATGATTATAGCCGATTTTCTTAATCTGTTCAATGAAGTTACAGGCAGAGTCTCTTTTGAGTCAGACTTCGTACGAACCAAACATAAGAGATAAGGCTATGATCTGCTAAGTAAAAAAGCCTAGAAAGGTTTCAAGAAGGGAAAAAAACAACCCAAAACAGGAGTTCTTAAAACAAGCAAGTCATGACTACAGACTATCACAGCAACAGCACAGAAATGAGATGCTACGGCTCATTATTCAGGCTAGGGGTGTGCAGTGTATCTGTATCAAATCACACGTAGAAACATATAAGACAATACAAGAATCAAGAGCTGTAATTGAACCATTCAGCTCTTAGGAACAGAGATATGAATGATGAAAATACACCATGCTGTAAACACTAAAATAACAATCTCAAAACAGTTCTGAAGTCACCTCTGTAATTCAGAAGCCTTTTCCTTCATCAAAATGGACACCAACTTTAAAAGAAAGCACTCAAGATATGTTATACGTACCCAAACTCTTTTTCTGTCTTCTTGCAGAATAATTTCGTAGATTAAAATTAGCAAGAGGAAGTGAGAAACACAGAACTGCTTATTTAACTACCACAGGGTAAAAGTTTAGCATAATTAGTAAGTTATAAAGCTTTCTAAATCCCATCCTCCAAAAATTCAGAGAAACAGTTTGACAGAGTCCTTTAAAGTAGATTCATAAGTAACAGCTAGAGGATTATCTATGGTACATTAGGACAGGTTACAGTACAGTGTAAATAAAGAAAGTTCTGCAGCTACATATCATGAATACCTGCAAATCAAATGGAGCACATGACAGAATCTTCACCTATTCATATCAAGCAGCACAAGAAGTGTAAGCTAACCCAATATCTCATAAGATGCACCTAAGGCAGACCCTTAGAAATGTTGGTTTACCAGAATAAAAACTGCTTGTGCTTTTTCAAATCAGCCCTAAGGATTCAAGAACTAACTCTACCTCAGCTCACGTGTAAGAAAACAGAAGACCAGTTTTTAAATTCTTAATCACACTAGCAGCAGCAATATTCTTTTATAACTCAGACTTGAGATCTCCACACATTTAAGAACCTTGCCTTTAATCCATACAGATTAAGGGAGGCACAAACAAAATGTCTGTACTGAAGTATCACTGCACTGAAGTGAAAAACTTCCGATGTATTTACACCTGCATGCTCTACCCACATCTTTGTGGCAAGGAAGGATTTCTTTAAAATTAAATTCACACGCAAAGACGTTTATGTACAGCCGTACTCACACACAGCTTCAGCACTTTTAGAAATATTGATAAGAAAAAACCTAATTTCATAAAGTTCAATTTCTTTAGTTGCAGACCCTAGTGGTTTCAATTAATAGAATTAATTACTGATAGAAGCCTGCTTTTCACATTTCTGCACTTCACATATAGAGAGACATATGTATGCAGTAAACCAGTTTTTAAAGGAAAGTCTGAACCGTGGTACAACTCCACTGCTACCTCTCAGTGGACACTTTAGCAAGACATTTCTGGTAAAGGTGGGACATGCGCAGACTACAAATCCACAGTTCTGCGACACTCAAAAGAGACACACAGATCATCTTACTGTTCCAATGCAACACTTCATATTTTTAAGCAGCATACACTCCTTTCAGAAGTTAGAGTCCCTCCTGTGCAAAGAAGTTCTACTTTTGATTTACTTGGCTCGAAGCTGTGGCAAATGAAGGAAGCTAGATAAGCAGTTCCCTTTTGTTCTCATAAAATCCAGATTACACAGGCTCTTTATGCAAGGATACATTGTATAGAAAACCACATGCCAGAGCAAGTTGCATTTCCTATTATGGAACAAACACTCATACGTACTTCAACAAGCTGTGCTTTGTTAAGTCCTGGTCTGGTCTGTAGTTTGAAGTGTCTTTTGTACCTTCGAAGTGTGTTCACTTGTAACTGATACAAATCAACCTAGAAGAAAAGAGGGAGAGGGGGAGGAAAACAAATCTAATGTAACTGCAAAGGATTCAGTCATTAATAGTTCACCTCTCAAAGACATTTTTGAATCTCACAGATACACAACCACAGGCCATCAGCTCAGCAGATTTCATTTTGACAAAAAAACATAACTCCACCCCACATCTTCCAGTAGAAACAAAAACCGTCCAGTGCGGTTTGAGAGTATTTTTCTATTACAGAGCATGGCTGTGACTCTGTTTATCGGAGGACAGTACCTGGAACTCATTCTTGTGCTTTAAACAGTTCTCATTTTTCCTTTTGTTCCTCAGTTTGAGCACAATAACACAAAAGCCCAGTAACAACTTTCGAAACATCCATGAAGAAGCAGATTCAAAGAAGGTCCATATATTGCAATTCCAGCCATGAAACAATACACAGGCTACATGCAATATACAGCACATCTGCATCGGGAAATAGCACCAGGAAGAAGTTTAGAACATAAAGGATTTTTCACTTGATTAGAGAAGAGGACAGCTGCTCTTGCCCTCCAAACATATCGCTGCCACACAAGCAAAACACAGGAATTGTATGTACAGGCATAGTTGTCTAAATCTATTTTTCAGTGTGAGTTGATAGCTGAGAGAATTGCACAAGGTCCTCTTAAGGATACAAACACGCCTTAATCCAGCAGTCACTCAGTTTTGAATCCCCTGAAATCTGATCAACAGTCACTTCTCCCAGCAACAGCTTACCCTCCCATCCTCCTTGACAATGTAAGAGAGCTTAAGTCAGATGACTGAATGGCAAAGAAATCTGAGAAAGCAGGCTGAATTAGAAATTCCGCTAGATCAGTTGCAATTACAGTAGTATCCTCCAAACTGACTCCCTTAAAGATTGGCTGCGGTATTCACTTCCACATTAATTTAGCAGCCTCAGCTAGAGAACATTTAAACAACAGCGGTGCTACTGCACACTTGATAATGTGGCCAGACTTGATGTGATGCCACCTTGCACAACAGAAGATGTGTATCCTTCAGTATTCTTAAGTTTACACAGCACAAATTCCACTTCCCAAGTCACAGTGGGGAATCCATGTCCTAAAGAATTGCACAGAGGAGGAGCAGCAGCTTTACACCACTTTATACTGCAGAAGTATCTTCCGCCCTCTTGTAGGAATCTCTTCTGACAGGTAATGATGGTTATGACCGAGACAGAAATGGGAATGCCTCACGAGTCTTAAAGATTATATTTTTCTTCCTTATTAAACTGGACAGCAGTTGAAAATAAAGGTAAAGAGCCAATGGGCATCTAAGACATATAGTGATCACATGGAATGAACAAACTGCCGTTGTCCAAACAGCTAGCTGAAACTCCTCAAAAAAGTACTTCTCAGGCAGTTCTTTTCCCTGCAGTAATACGATTAAAAAAAACCACTTGCTTTTGTGTTCAAGGGATAGCCATCTGTTGTGATGTGGTTTATAATTCTTGCATGAAAAATCAAAACAGGCTTGCAGGACAGCTGTGATTACCACTGCTCCAGAAATCTACCTGAAGTCACAGAGAACATTAGCTTTAGAGAGAACTTTCAAAGAAGCAATCCCACACTTTTAACAGAGAAATAACACAGCCCACTATCAAACTACTCTCAATCCCTTAAAATCCTCTTAGGAGATCCTCTCTCTTAGCCTTCAAACCAGAGTCACACGCCTTTAGGCAGGGATTCTTGCATACAGTTTCAACACTTACATTGCTGATATCTGCAGATGCTGATCATAAGGATGCCATTAAATTAGCACTTATGGAGCACTTTCTGAAGAATGCTGTAAAAGTCCCTCTTAGAAGGGATCAGGTAGGCATGACAGCCTCTGCTCAAAATTAACACACTGAACAGCACCTGCTAAGCCAGGCTGTAGCAGAAACAACTCTGAGCACACGTAGGAAAAAAAGAGAGCCTTCAGTGCAGTCTCTCCCACCTACACTGTGCAAAAGGTTTGAAAGCTGTATTGCACTTGTATAATGGGTGAGGTTCCACTGGATTGCAGTGGAGGAAACAGCTAAGAAAAACACCTTCCTTCTCCACTCCTTTCCAGCACAGCTTCCTCAACATCTCTCCCCTCAGCAAGGGATAAAACCAAAGAATTACTACCATTAAATTTTGCGTGTTTATGCGACTAAGACAATGGAGTAACTGCCAGAGCCATCTTCAACAATTTAACACAGAAGGAAAGGATCTGAGGAACAGGGCAGTGAAACATTTATATCCCAAGTCCCATGTGCAATTCCCTTCAAGCTATCTACTGCAGAAGACAGATCTTGCGGATATGTAGTAAAGCACCTCTTCTAGCAGGATGATGGAGAGGAAGCACCAACAAGGAAGAAGCTGAAAATATCATATTTCTCAGACAAACAGAAGACCCTCTAGAAATAATCTAGGCACTCTTGTTCATTCTAGTCTGTGTAATTAGTACAGAAAACACATAAAATTCAGTTAACTTCTGAGTGAATCAGGAGCCTTCCCTTTACCCCCCATGCCTCAAGACAAGGGGAGCTGCATGGGTGCTGTATCTAGGCAGATTCAGTAGTCACTAAGAACAAGTTTAACACAACAATTAGAAAGAAAACCCCAACTATTTACCTCTGGAGTGTCGATGTCTTGTACAGGTGAATCACCATCATCATCGCTGCCTTTCCTCTTTCTTCTATTTCTCACACTCTGAATTAGGTTTTTGTGGAAATCGCATATATACAGATGCCTCGCCTACAAGAGCAACACGGTCTCTTTCAATCAAATCCATGTACCCCCCAGATTTATAATAACAAAAGGCACACAGACAGCCCTTCAGCAAGCCCAGTCACACCGGCCGAGTCGAGAAAGCTTTTCTACTGCGTTCTCCTAAACGATGGGCTGAGCTACAGCTCCGCGCTACCGGCTCGGTCCCGAGGACACCGAAACGCCGCAGCCTAAGGATTTTGTGAGAGGCGGCAGAGCCAGGCGCGCAGCCCTCCCCTCGGCCAACTCGGGAGGCAAACGAACAAACAATAAACAAGCTTTCAGCGTTCCGACCTCATTTCCCACCTTGATCCCGCCCCCTCGTTTCACTTCCACTACGTACGCGAGGTCAACCCACACACGCCTCTCTTCTATTTTCTTTTCTTTTTAAAGTTTCCCCTTTGTACGGATCCGGGAGGGATTCCGGGCGCGTCCCAACCCCGATTTTCAGAGCCGCGTGGTTTGATGTCAGTTAAAGCAGGGAGCTGCGTTTTGGGACCCCAAACCGCGGGCTGGGATCGGGTGTCGGGGCTGGGGGGGTAACCTGGACCCGCACCAAGCCCGGGGGGAGGTGCGAAGCGCCTCGGCTCCGGGAGACCCCGCGGCACCGGGCAAGGGCGACCGAATCGCTCCTGCGGTGCCCGCGGGGGGTTCCCCGGCGCCGATGGCTGCCGAGCGGAGACGTGCAACAGCGCAACACGAGGCGGAGCCGCCGAGCGCTGCCCGCGCCAGGAACAGCCACAAACTATCGCGCAGGGAGCCATGCGGGCTCCGCGCCCGGCGGGAGGAGGGGGAGGAATAGGAGGAGGAGCGCTTCCCGGCCACACGCTCGGTCTCCGCTCCAGCTACAACACGGGGGGGGGAGCACAGGCAGCCAGTGTCCCCGGCTCTCGGGGGTGGGAGGGGACCCCCAGGAGCAGGCAAGGAGTGGGGAGAGCGGGGACCCCTGGGCAGCAGGCAAGGCGGGGCGGGCGCTCTCCCTGCAGAGGTGGAGCGCTTTCAGGCTGCGCTCCTGCAGCGCTTTCAGGCTGCGCTCCTGCAGCGCCAGCCAAACTCCACCGCGCTACGGGGGAAAAAAAGAGGAAAACAACGCTTCCCTGCCGGCAAAAATAACCCCAAACCCCAAACAAACCAAAAAAGCAAACCAAAAAAACCTAACCAGCAATCAGCAAAACAACAACAAAAACGCACCAACCGAGCAACCCGCCGCCTGAACTTTACTCAAAGCCCCCAAAGGGGCTCAGCCGCGGGAGCAGTCGGCTCCCCGCCGGCCCGCACTTACGCTCTTGTCCAGCTCGATCTTCACCTTCTTCTGCGAGATGCTCTTCTGGATGCGTTTGCTGAAGCTGGCGTTGCCGGCGGCGCGGCCGCAGCGCTCGCCCTCCTCGCGCAGGCAGCACAGCTGCCCGGGCCCGGGCCCCCCCGCGCCCCCCGGCCCCGCCGGCCCCTCCGCCGCGCAGCCCAGCCCCGCGCCGGGGTCCGCCCCGCGCTGCGGCGCCTCTTCGGGGGCGAAGCCGTTCATGCCCGAGCCGGGGGGGACGGGGACGCGCCGGGGTTCCGGCCGGCGCCGAAACTTCCCCGCCGAAAGGCCTCTAACCCCGCCGGCTACCGGAGCGGCGCCGGCGCCCCGCGGGTCGCCCCTCTCCTTCTTCTTCTCCTTCCTCCTCCTCCTTCCCCCCCTGTCATGTGGAGACTCTTCAGCTGTTTCCTATGTAACAACAGCAACCTGCCCGCCGCCCCGCCCCGCCGCGCCGCGCATGCCGGCTCCCCGCGCGGGGCGCACCGGGAAACGCAGTCCCGGCCGCCGCCGCCGCCGCCGCGCCCGCCGCGGCGCCAGGACTACGGCTCCCGGGGCTCCGCGCGGGGCCCCGGCTCGGCCCGCCTCCTCCCGCCTCCTCCCCCCTTCCCCCGGTGTCTCTGCGCTTGGGGGCCCCGGGGCGGAGGGCGCTGCGAACGCGTGAACGCGCTTCGACTCACAAAGGTCGCGGCGCCCGCCCTGTCCGCGCGCTCCGCCACCAGCCTCCCGTTTCTTTTTCAGGCCCAGTTGCTTGTCTAGGATTTTCTGCAAAGTGTTCCCCCCTCCCTCGTTTTCCGCGCGGGTCCCGTCCCTGGTCGCCTCGTGTCTTTCCCCGCGCCACCCGCCGCGGTCGGCAGGGAGGGAGGGACGGAGGGAAGAAAGAAAGAAAGAGGGAGCGATGTCGCTCTCGGGGAGCGGCCTCCCGGCTGCCCCTCTCGACCGAGAGCGACCGGAGCTCGGTCCTTTGTTAAAGCTGCTTTTGAAACACGTGTAACCGGCCGCCCGCCTGGTGTTCTCTCGGTGAAGGTCTCTGAAGACAAAGGCAACTTGCAGCGCGAGTTCACCTAAAAGGACTTGTTGTTAATAAACGTGACTTTTAACGACAACAACAAAAAAAAGACCGAAGAGTGGAATTATTTTTGCTAGTGATGAGCCAAAACCTTGCTGTGCGCACGACTGGCTAAAACAGATACTGTGAAACTACTTGATAAAAGCAAGTATTGTTACTTTTGAGACTTTGCAAAAGTATGCGAGAGATGCATTTGCGTTAAGCCATTTAGCAATCCAGCTGCCGACAGCAGAGTGGCAGGAGCAGAGAGCCTTGACCTGCTATTTGGCTTCAAGTACATTCAAAACACACGCAGCGAAGGGTGAGGTTTTGCTTTTCTTTTGAACTGCCACGAACGGTCTTTAAGATCTCAGAAACCGGCGCTGACCGTCCTCAAAGCGAGATGATTTAATCACCGAAATATTTGACCGTATCGCTTGCCATGTGTTTTCAGCTTGCAGGAGGAGGAGAGGGATAGCGGGGAGGCTGATGAATGATTCGAGGATACACAGATCCTGCGTAAGCCAAAGTTCTGCGGGAGCCAGGAACACGATTAGAATACAGTTTCAGTTTGTGCTGCAGATGGCTCCTTAATCCGATTGCATAACTTGGTATTAGAGAATAAGGGTAGGTCCCATTTCATGCTCCCTGCTGTCACAACTGAATGAAGGACACGGTAATTGAAGCTAAACCGAACATAACGTCACAGACAGCAGTTACCTAGCAGGCGTGTTTCAGTGATTAGAGAGGGGAATTAGATAAAAGTTGGAAAAAATACAGAACCTCGTTTTGTTATCAGCCGAACTAAAGACTCTGTGGAGTGCCTGGGTTTAATTCCATGCTCTGCTGCTGTATAATCTCAGGCAGCAGATGTTTAAATCACTTTGAGTTTCTTGTGCTTTCACACTTTCAAAAAATGTAATAATGTTGAAATTCAAAACCAAAACAAAATGAAAAAAAACCACAAACCAAAACAAAGGTAGTGAGCCTTAAACAAGAACATCCACAAGCTGGGAGAAGTGGGACAATGGTGAGTTCCAGGAATTCTTCAGTGGAAATCTGGGTCATGAATAGCAATTTCTAGACTCTTAAGCTATGTCTTTTGAAGTCCCTTTTATTTCTTCAGGTGGATTTGACCTTTGTGTGAGCATATGGTAATTTGTGTCTGAGTGCTGTGATTTGGTACGGTGAAAAGATCACTTGTGCATGTAAAATGCATTTCTGATCCTCTTTGTATAACAGTTTGTGAACACTTGAAAGCCTGATTATGTTACACAGCCTTGCTTGCCAATATGTTATTTTATAAGCAGAATTTCAGGTAGAGTAGTATCATAGTTTCAAGATTAGATCATGATAAGACAGTAGTGGAGCTGGGAAAGATGGTTTTGCTTCTGCTGTAAGCTGCTCATTTTCGCACCTGTGCCCTGTCCTTCTTTGTGCTTATAAAAGCATTCCTATGGCTGTATGGCAAACTGGATTTGGTTACAAGTAGGCCAGCAACAAAAAAAATCAGTGAAGTTTAACCCTGATCTGTTTTACCACTCAATTGCATGAAGTCCCAGCACACAGGAAAGTACGGTGGAAGGGCAGGACTTGGTGAAGGGGTGCTATTGCCTCACTTGGCATAAATGCTTGCTTACAGTAACAAAGAAATCATGGCACTTTTAATCTTACCAGGCAGTATGAAGTTCACTACAGGATGGATTTGCAAACTTGCATGAAGCTTAGGCCCCGTGAAATAAAACCCCCTCACTTGTCATAGAGTAAATTGTCTAAAATTATGATTTTATAACATAAGCTTTAGTAGTGATTAGCTGAAGTATTCAGATATAACTAAAGCATATATAGGGATGGACTTCAAATAATCATCAAAACGTGAAGCATTGCAACCGTATAAACTTCAAAAGCTGAATCAGTTTAAAGGAAATGGCAGCTCCAAACCAGCAACTCTGTACATGAGACTTCACCAGCACTTATGGGCTACATAGACAAGCAGAGCTGAATCGCATGGAAAGCAGCAGTGATCTACATACCTCAGGGGTGCCAAAACCATAGTGTGGATGACTTGTAAGTGGCATGCAGAAGGAACAGGAGCTACAGCATCTTGAAAAGTGCTTGAATTCGCAGTCAGAAGGACTCAGTGGCCCCTCCTGGCATTGAGGTGGGCCAGGGACAGGTGGGAGCTGAGCAGCTTGTGCCTCTCTGAGATGCCATATATCCCAGCTCCCGTTAGCTTTTGACTGATGTGTTTGTAATTTGAGAGAGAAGAATGATAAATGGATGCATCACCTTGGATATATTGCAAGCACATTGTAAATGTATTAGTAATTAATCTTGGAAAAGAAACGTGGCTTATAACTGCATCTATGGCTTCACATGATAAGGTTCAGCTGGGGATATCTACCCTACTAAGTACCAACCACCTGAAGTCTTAAGCATATGTTAGTGCACTTGTGTATTGCACCTAAAATTATCCTGCTAACAAAGAGAATAATAAGGAAAATTATTGGTATAAATTTTTCATAGGGAATGCACATTTTCTTCTATTTCAATTCTAAATAGATCCCTTTAAAACACTTCAAAAAATTCTGCAAATTCCACCACATGCCCTGCTGTTTTTGATAAAAGAGCAACCGTCTGTGATAAACAGTGACTAAATCTCTCCTTCCTTATCAGGAACAAGTCCTGTTCCTTTTATTGCACTCTCCTTTCTCTGATCTTCAAAGCTCTGATTTTCCCTTCCCACTCCAACACCAACTAACTGGGCTACAATTGTTGCTTTGTCTCTGATTTATTGCCAAATGTGTTAAAGCATAAAGCCCAAAGCATGGGAATATCGAGACTTGTCTACAAACGATGTTTTTATTTTTACTTATTTATTTGTTTTGTGCTAGGTTAGCCAAAATGTAACTTTGGTTCATAAATTGTATGACAAAACTTAATCTCTATTAGCAGACATAGAGCGCATTGTAATATAAGCAATACAGTAAGATTAAAAAAATCATACCTTTAATCAAAATAGTGATATTGGTGCAACACTGGTGTTTCCAGGCCTTTGAGTAATCCAGCTGAAGCTAATGTTCCTCTTTCAAGTGTTCGGCCTTGTGCAATGGAAACTAAGAGTGTATGGAAGACTTCATGTAACACAGGCTTTTATTAAAAAATTTAAAGCAGTAAACAGGGTCCAGAAATAAACATTGCTTTTTAAGAATAATCTAGGTGTTATAGGATTAAAACTGATAAGCCTGTGTACTGTAAAAGCTTTACACATGCCCCTTATCACTTTGTGCCAATTCACTTTTGCAATAAGCCATTAGTTACAGGAGGCATCAAAGGACCTTCTGCTAGAAAACTTCGTTTCTATATGCAAAAATACAGGAATATTGGTACTGAAACTTTAGGTGTTCTTTGTTGAACGTATGTGACAAACTGGTTATTGGAGGACTTGAACAAAGAATTATAACACCTCCTTTTGGTTTATACAGCAACAGTAAATACAGCATAAGGGAGATACCTCAAACACAACAACTGCCCAGAAGCTAACAAAGAAGCAAACCTCCACCTTTACACTGAGGTATCCAGTGGGTTTCAGCACCCCTTCTCCTCCTCACAAGCCCCTATTCAGCCAAGTCAGAAGTACACATCCATCTGCTTGATTCAGAGTCACTGTTCCACTGATCATTTGTCCCGCCAGATTGCTTCGATTAATATTTTGTTTCACGTTATATTAGACCTCACAGTCAGAAAGAGACCCAACCAAATAATGATATGTGCTTTTCTAAAATGTAATGTGACTATTTGGAACAAATAGTTTAAAGTATCAATCAGTCCCACAGGCTTTGTTTAGCAATGCAAATTGAGCCATAAATAACAGGCAGATAGTTGTAGTATATTGCTTAAGAGTAACTTTTTAATCCTCTGAAACGCAAAAAAAAGCTTGCTCAGAGGAACATTGCCATATCTTTTCAGAAAATTTTGCTGATCTAAAACGCACTCTATACCACAAAAAGCATGGTATACTCTTTGCTAGTCATACATTTTGTGAACCACTGTTTTCTATTCACAGGAATTCAGATTTTACACTGTCATTAATCACTTGCTTTTTATTTTGAATAACATGTATTATGCCATCTTTGCAGTTTTGTCAGAGGATCCTAGGAACTACGGTGTTTCTTTACACCATCGTGTCCTCTTCTAATATGGATTCATTTTACAGAAAGGAAAATGGGAAACTTCTTTAGCCCTGAAGCCTCTTCCAGTACCCTTGTCCTTTGCAGCAGAGCTTTAAGCATCTGTAGGTCTGACTTAGTTCTTGTTGCAGTTAACAGCAAGTTTTAAGTGCCCCTTGGGGGCAGCTGAACGCTTCCTCCACCTGAGTCTAGGCTCCATCTTTGAGAAGATCTTCAGAAGGTATTCAGAGTCTGTCAATAAAACCAAAATAGAGTCTGATACTAGTAAAGTGTTGTGGATGAGTGAATTGCATCTCACTGAAAAGAGAGAAGCAGCAATATGTTTTATTAGGGTAAAATAATAATTCAACAGAGTTCATTAAATTTAATGGGATTTAATAAAGCTTAACAGTGGTTTACCAAAGTTCAGTAAGTTTGATGGCAAGATTCACCCTATTAATTACTGCACGGAAGAAACATACAAAGGAAAACAGAGTTAGCAAAGCTTACAAAGTTTAACAAGCTATTAGTCACTTACCAAAGATCTGTTGCCAAGGGGTCTTTTATTCTTGAGGAATAAGGGATCTCTCCGTCTCAGGCAAGGAAGTGTCTTTGAGTCTCAGGTGAGGAATCTCAAACCTTTCCAGGCTCCCTGCTCAAGGGGAGAGTCACCTGAAGAGAGTCACCTGGTGGCAGTCTAGCTGCAACTCAGAGGGAGCTCAAATCAGGCTCATCCAATGATCTGCTGTTGGTAAAAGGTCTCTCTGGCCTAAGGAGCACTCTTGAGAGGCATCTCAGCACAAGAAGGGCTCACTGCCGTGCAGCTACACTGCCTAGCAGGGATTGCTCAAAGAAGGCTGGTTCAGGCTGTCATATTTATGGGATAAAAGTGGTTGGCTTATAGTCAAATCACATGCAATGGAGAGGTATGCATGAGACTCATGCCCACAGCTTTCTTTGGGTTTTGATAAACGAGTTTTGGAAAAGCTACCTGTTATTTATGTGTTAATTGCATTGGTGTTCCAAACTCACATGTTTACTGTGTGACTCAGCTCCTTTGTGGATTTTCAGAGAACAGGTTGAAACTAGAGGAGTTCTTGGCTTGGCTACAGCTCAGACTTATCGCTTTTGGAGCCTGAACCACACTGCTGCTAGTTTAGTAAAGGGTTCAAGCACATCCATCACAAACATATTTTTATAAAAGTGAAATTGAGTAAAATTACACTTGGCATTGGGGCTTAAATGCTTTCCTAACTTCCTGCAGAGCTTATTCTGAGTAAAAGATATGGGCCTAGACTCTGACAAACTCAAGTATAATGATAGTTTTTAACTGCAGTTGTTTTTTTGTTAGTTTCTTGACAATAAACCCTTAACTGAGAAATGCTATAGGAAAAGGATCAGATAAATTGTTTTGCAAATTTTATCATAAAAAAATGGCCACTAGGCAGAATGTAGAAAGTTTCCTGTGCTCTGATAGTAGCTATTGCTATCATTCATGCAGTATAAGGCAGCTGATCAAAAGCATTACTTCTTCATTGGATAGTGTCATTCATCTTTAATGCTCCTCAAACCTCGACCGTCTTTCTTGAAAGATAATGTTGTAGTCTCAGCATTCATACTAATAAAGCTGCTGGCTTTTACAGTCACAAAGCTAAGTTCGAAATCAAGTCAAGGATGTATCCTAAAGTATAGAACACAAAGAGAGACTCCACCCTCCAGTTTCAACATTATGATTTTTAAACAAATATGGCAGACCGTTCCAATGCCTAACCACCCTCTCCGTGAAGAACTTTTTCCTAATCTCAAGCCTAAATCTCCCCTGGCGGAGCTTGAGGCCATTCCCTCTCATCCTGTCCCCTGTCACTTGGGAGAAGAGGCCAGCTCCCTCCTCTCCACAACCTCCCTTCAGGTAGTTGTAGAGAGTAATAAGGTCTCCCCTCAGCCTCCTCTTCTCCAGGCTGAACAACCCCAGCTCTCTCAGTCGCTCCTCATAAGATTTGTTCTCCAGCCCCTTCACCAGCTTTGTTGCCCTTCTCTGGACTCGCTCCAGAGCCACAACATCCTTCTTGTGGTGAGGGGCCCAGAACTGAACACAGTACTCGAGGTGCGGTCTCACCAGTGCCGAGTACAGGGGGAGAATAACCTCCCTGGACCTGCTGGTTACGCCGTTTCTGATACAAGCCAAGATGCCATTGGCCTTCTTGGCCACCTGGGCACACTGCTGGCTCATGTTCAGTCGGTTGTCAACCAGCACCCCCAGGTCCTTCTCCTCCTGGCAGCTTTCCAGCCAGGTTTCTCCTAGTTTGTACCTCTGCTTAGGGTTGTTGTGCCCCAAGTGCAGGACCCGGCATTTGGCCTTGTTAAACCTCATGCCGTTGGTCTCAGCCCAGCAGTCCAGCCTGTTCAGGTCCCTTTGCAGAGCCTCTCGACCCTCCAGCAGATCGACACTTCCTCCTAGCTTGGTGTCATCTGCAAACTTGCTAAGGGAGGACCTATTAATATTCATTAATATTCATTAACATTATAAACACCAGAGATGAGACCTAATTCTGCTGTTACAGCTATCCACAGGCACTAAAATATCTTTACCTCTCTTCAGAAGTGACTGCTGGAGCAGGATTTTACATAACCTTGTAAAATATTTCAGAGTCAGGGTAATATTAAAACACATATTTTACCTCTTAAACAACTTTAACTTCTTTGGCTATCTGTGGTTTTTTGTTATATCATGGAAGTCTGGTCCAAAATTAATTTCATCTTTACCATGAAAATTTTTAACTACTGGAAAAAGTGAATGGGGGTCTTATGCTTTTAATATTTGTACACAATACAATAATTTAACAACATGTAAATGCTAATTAGTAGTATAAAATGTAGTGACTAGAAATTGCACAACATGATCAAGGTTACAGATGAGAGTGTATTCATCAAGGTGGTTTATCTCTTAAAAGTTTACATTAAAGTTAAGAGTTTACAAGTTTCTAGGATTCTTCTTTTTCAGCCTTTAAAAACTGGAGAAGACAAACTTTGGGCTGCAGTTTAGTTTCTCATTGGATAAACTGGCCTATCTTTGACACAGAACGACTTCACTTGACATTTCCTTGCTTATTTCTTCAAATACACAACTGTGCTGCTCCCTATTTCTTTTTCATTTGTAGTAAGCACTTATCCCTGCCAGTACTTAGGAAGAGCTTCTACTTAACTTCACACATGGTCACACTGAATGGTGCAGACTAATCATAGCTCCAAGGGTTTATTATTGAACTTCCTTAGCTTGTTCCCCGTACCCCACCCCCCCTTCCAAGAGTTGGGGCTGTGAAGTAAAGCATTAGCTTTTAACTGGTATTATAGACAGACACATTTTCTAGTAGCATATGATCTCTGAAACAACTTTCCTTGTTACTGTAAAACACTTAACAGTATAGAGTCAGGTATACAATAGGATCCACTAGAGAAACTATATTTTTATATCATTGGTTGCTAGAAAATCCCACAGGATTCATGGCTAAAAACAAGCCTTATGAATCAACAGTTCCTGAGCATTCTCTTTCTAGTCTCACATAACTTGTGTATCCTGTGATCATTTCTGTTACACATATGACAGAAATCTTTGCCAGAAATAAGAGAAGACATTAATTATTCTACTATGACAACATCTACATTGGCAACAGCACAGGATGTACTCCACATGACCAAAAACTTGAGACCTATTTAAGTTTAATGAGACCTGTTGAAATTCATTTAAGTTTTTCCACTACTTGGCCCCAAGGTCGATGTTTTTATGAGTATCACAGTGCTTACAAGGAAGCAGGCTGTTATCAGCCAAACCTGTTTCTCTCTTATGGCTGTGGAAGACAAGAGAGTACAATTCCTCCTTCCCCTTGCAGCCCATGGCATGCAAACCTTATCAACTCACCCTATTCTTTCTTTTTCCTAAAGGATTTGAGAGCTGCAATTACATAGGAAACAACTTCAACTGCCAGGTTCAGCTTGTTTTTAAATTTCTAGCCCTCATGACTGCAGAAGAAAACAGTCCCTCAGATCAGACAAGGTACAAATGGAACATTCTGCTTTGTTCTGTAGAAGTTTCAACATGTGTAAGTCACCATGGGCTGAAACACACTGCGTTTTGGCAGCAGTGAACACCATTGGTGAGTCTCACGTGGGTGCTTAGACTGTTTGGGAGATCGACAGTGATTACAGCCTCTTTGGATACCCTCGCTGGATGTCACACCTCCAGGGCCAGACACAGCCCAATCCTTTGTCTTACTGCTTAGCAGGTGAAAAAAATATCCTGGAACTGTGTTCTCCAATTCCCAAATGACACAATGTTTTATTAGTAATCACTTTGTATTTCTTAAGAGTAAGTCATGTATATGTTATGGGTAAAGTTCCAATGTTTACCAAGGCTGGAAGAATTTGGGGGACAGGGGCAGAAGAAAAAACCTTTTTACCCACTTAAACTGATTTAATTGTGTGAATGAGTCACTGTACAGCTATCCACATTTTAAAGGCCCTCTAAACTGCCTGTGAAACTATCTAATGGATGAAAAAGGCAAATCACTGCTTTCTTCTCATACTTGTAAAATGGTATTAACAATATTGCAAAATATAAAGGAGGTCTATTAAGTTCTCCAGGGATAAAGTGTTACATGAATATTGCTTTGAATGTAAATAAGAAAGTAAAGTGAGGTCCAGGAATAGAGAAGTAAAAAACCCCAGACAAACAACAAACCAAACCATAATAGCCCAATGCAAGCAGGAAAAAAGTTCTTGTCAAATTAAGACTGAAAAAATACAGTTAACAATTATTGTGACCAGGAATGGCTAGCGTTTCTAGTGTTATCTGCATTAGTACCACAAGAGATTTCTTGTATTTATTTCCTATCATATGACGGCTGCAGTTCAGTCTCTGCTCTGCAGCTGTCCTGGGCAATGTCTAACGCAGGCTGCCTTTGTTTTATGTATTTGCTACACAGCACAAAGTCAAAACAAGTTCTTGAGCTTTCAGACTAAACCAGCCTGGTGTAACACAGTCACTGTTTGCCTATGAGCTGCCTAACTGGTTATGCAGGCTTTAGAATAGCACACATAGTAAACCTGTGATGTTTAAAGGGCAAATATACATCCTTTTTATAAAATACATTATTTGCATGTTATACAACAAAAGAAAAATGGGAAAAGTTCTCATATATTATTTTAAATGCAATTCTTTAAGATATTGACAGAAATACCAGTTTTGAGGACTATAGGGAAGCTGCAGTTACATGCTTTATTCTAAGTACCAAGAAAGTAACTGCTAATAACTGGAATGCTGCAGTTAAAATAAATTTTGAGTTGAATTTAAGTAAGCAGTAGCCTAGGTAGTTCTGGTTTTTGCTTTCTTTCTTAAATCTCCTACCATATATCTAGTTTGAGATGCTCACATGAAATAGTACAAAATCATAGTTGCTCTTTGTAAATTTGCAACTCACAATAAAAATGAGGTTTTAAAGCAGTGACCTATTAAGTGTTTTATATGTCTTGAATATTCCTTTTCTATAACAAAAGTTTACTGCTTAAAGCTAAATTTGCTTTTTCTTTCAGTATCTTGCATTATTCTTAGTGAAGTCAGGTGATATTAAAACTGAGAGCAGCTATAACTTGTTTTCATTATTCATTCAGTAAACACTGACTTCTCAGGCCCAAAAGAGAGACCCTGTCAGCAGTAATCGTTCAAGAATGATCAATTTCCAAAGCAGAATTTTATTGCCATTAAGGCATATCGCACACAAGACTTTGGGTAGTAGCAAGAGTCTCTGGGAAGAGACAGTGGAGCTTCTTCATCCAACTGACTGAATACAAACTGATAATGTCACCATTCAATACACTTACACCAGAATGAAAGTTTGGTCAGAGTTACGGGTGTGTAACTGTAGTTTGCAATTTCCTCAGCTAAATGGTGGAAACGTTAATTCAAATAAAAGGTCTTTGTTGCTTTCTTCCCTTCCTTTGTGCACACTGACACCAGTATCCAGAAACGCTGTAAAAGCTGTCCACAGAAGCCATGGGACCCAGTGCAATGTGAAGTATTATCACTCCAATCACACATTTTTGTTGCCTACAACATGCTTTTCTTTAAATTAATTTCTCAGCTTTGTAACTTGGTCTTACTCACCCGGTCTTTTCCCTCCTTCCATCTAGTGTTTCTAGTTTCCACATTGCTTATCTCTCCTCACATACAGTTCACTGAAGATTAAATGAAGTCAACAATAGTGCCCAAAATTGTAATTGTGGAGCAGATTAGAAATGCAAAAGGGCTCAAAGGCAAGGAGCTATAAAATTTGACAGTCCTTTCATGAGCTGAATTATTCAAGCAGAAATAAGCTTCAAGTCCTGGAGTTTATGCTTCTTCCCCACAACTGTCATCCACATATAGTTAATAAATTAACCACATGGACCAAGCAAGTCAATACTGCATAGATTGCTGCTTTAGAAGGGTAACAGTGACTGAATCTCTTGAGACAGAATTTGTGGTTTTGTCTGAAAAGGAACAGTGTGGTGTAACGAAAAAATGGTGACAGCTTATTGTGGAAGCAGGCACATAGAGAAGCACTTTTGCAGGCATGAAGGTGCTGAGAGGAAGACACAGCTTTGGGACTAACAAGTTTCTAACATCAACATTCTTGCTTGGAGCTTTCAGCATTGGTGCTGCTGTGGAAAGCTTCCAGTATCATGTTCAAGCGTGGAAAATTTTCAATACTGCCTTCCTTGTTGGAGGACAGACAGATGTTGAAGAATACAACTGTTTGCTTTCTTATGCTGTCCTATGTTGCATGATATTGGATGCCATAACTGTCTATGTATATATTTAATTGTAAAAAATCTTTCTTTTTCAGAGAAGAGAATCCAGAAAATGAATATCTTTAAAATAATAAAGAATCTAATTTATTTCTTAAAACATCTGATTAAATCATTTGGAAGGCAGTTCTCATTTTTTCCCATAGCAGTAATTACACTCTCTCACCCTACCTGCTTTTCCACAATAATTTTCTTCATATTCTTAAAGCAGACAAGAAAACAGATGCAACAGAAGAAAAAGTCTCATTGCAACTATATTCCATAATTTCCAAAGACTGTTCCAAAGTATCTTTTCCATGTGCTTGCTATGCTAGAAGGAAGAGTAAAAATATGTTAATAATAACCTGCTTTTCTTGTTGATTTTTTTTTTAATTTAATGTTCAATAACTGACAGGGAATGGATTTGGAAGGGTAAAATGAGAAAAAAATATCTCTTTTCAACTCCTAAAAATAGTTCTTGGTGCCTGTAGCCATGCTGCTGACTTTTTAGGGACAAGCTCACAGAGGTCATCACTTGCTCTTTCAGAAGAACTGACATTGAAAAAAAGCCCATTTCCTGAAAACTGGAGGACCACTCATTGGTTCTTTCAACTGCATCAGTGAGGATTCAGAAGTAAAACCGATTTTGATGGAGTTAACCTACATTTTTGTATGATTGCAGACAACACAGAAAGTACCTATGAATTTGTTTGAATAGTGCGTTATGGAGTTCTATAGCTAAGTCTGGTGGACAAAGAATGTTTTTATACCAGAGGTACTAATGGCTGTACTATGTTGCATTCAGTGCACACCAGTATTGTAAGATTCTACCATCTGTTACAAAGCTACTTTATTAACTGGAACACGCTCCACAAGAAACTGTCATATACAGGTGGTTTACCACAAAGTGAATGAGTAACCCATCTGGCAGCCTATTTCACCAAATGAAAGTGCTTTCCAAATAACTTATGAAGTAAAGCCATTTTTAAAGATAGACAGCAAATTAAAACAACTCCTTGCAAAGTGGCTAGACCTTCACAGAATTCAGTATCACAGAAGGGAGAACATTAATTTGCTACCAAGAAGTAGTGGAATGGTTTACAGTAATAAATACCAAAACACATAATATCCCCTATGTAAATGTTTATTTTAGAAGATAAGTATAAGCTTTGTTTGTAGGTTAAACACTATCAAAAGGAATAGCCACAGAAGTTAGCCAATATTAGAAATCGGATAACTGGCTTCTGACAGGCTTTGACATCTGCATCACTCGGTCAATTTACCTCTCCATTACCCTCTCTTCAAAGAGGATTTTGACTTCTTCCAGTTTACTTCATGTATTTTAGGGCTCCAGTTTGAACACACACACACATAAAGCTTAATATGAAATAGGGAAGAACACCATATTAGTGTTCGGAGTGAATATGTCTTTGCTGGAAGGGAAAAACACAAATGAGCTTGAAGGGCTGGACCTGATAAATGCTGCTTATTCAAGTCCTTTTACTGGATGTGGGGAGACTGGAGATCAAGACATTGACCCATCTCACACCTGCAACCAGTCAACACCCACAGATAGCTTCGGATTTCTTGTGGCTGTTTAGAGGTCAACATTAAAACTCTACTGAAAGCACAGCACCTTCAGTAAGCGAAGTTATAACCTGCTTTTCACCACTGCTATAGATGACACCTGGAAGAGTAGGAGCATTAGAAACTGCTTAGATTAGTAAAGATTATGTACCTAAACTGATGTTATCTAGAGAATTGGATCACAATAACCAGACAAAAGAAAATCAACCTCAGCAAACCCCATATCATGTAGACTAGGACCAAACCACAATCAAATAGACTAAATGACTGAACTTGGGTTTTACCCCCAAGCCGAAAGGACTGGGTTCACTCAAAAGTGTGAACTCGCTCAGTCACTCTAATGGAGCATTACAGCTTTGGCCTGGTTTTGCTCCCAGGCTTTCGTTGCTGTGGTTCTCAGACAGAGCAAAATCCAAGGAGAACAATTTCCCTTTCGAGCCTTGGTGACTCCCGCTTGGTGTGAATGCACCCCACCACCACTGGCCTTTCCTTGTGATTGCTGCCAGCCCAAAGAGGCTAAATGGCATGTCCCTCGCTGCCCCAGGGGCTGCTACACACCCCAGCAAGGACAGTGCCCCAGGGAGGGCCTTGCTCAGTGGCGTGAGAATTAATTGATAAGTTTTGTTGCACCTGGTTTGTATGTTTAATTATCTCACCATATAAATCTGTCTTGTAAGATGTAGCTGTTTTAGGTCAAGAGATAAGCTGTCTTAGGGCTGTGAGAAGTTATTGAAATCATAGAATCATAGACTCATAGAGTAGTTTGGGTTGGAAGGGATCACCTAGTACCAACCCCCCTGCCATGGGCAGGGACATCTCTCACTAGACCATGCTACCCAAGGCGCCATCCAACCTGGCCTTGAACACCTCCCAGGGATGGGGCAGCAACAACTTCCCTGGACAACCTGTTCCAGTGCCTCACCATTCTCATGGCGAAGAAATTCTTCCTTATGTCTAGCCTAAATGTGTCCCTCTCCAGTTTATACCCATTCCCCCTCGTCCTGTCACTACAAGCTTTTGTGAACAGTCAGTCTCCAGCTTTCTTGTTGGTCCCTTTTAGGTACTAGAAGGTCGCTATAAAGATTTCCTCTTCTCCAGGTCTCTCAGCCTGTCCTTGTAGGAGAGGTGCTTAGTTGTCTTATAAAACATAGCTGGTTTATGTTAGGAGATAACCTGAAGGGAGTCTCCAGATATGGCTGGACAATCTAGAAAAGAATGAGGATTCTTTGAGGATTTTTCTTTGTCTAAAACTAGTACATATACTCACTGCTTTTGTAAGATGGAATGCCTTTTTTAGAAGGGCATCCAATTCACACAGAATCACAGAATAACCAGGTTGGAAGAGACCCACTGGATCGTTGAGTCCAACCATTCCCACCAATCCCTAAATCATGCTCCTAAGCACCTCGTCTACCCTAACCTTAAACACCTCCAGAGACGGTGACTCAACCACCTCCCTTGGCAGACCGTTCCAATGCCTAACCACCCTCTCCGTGAAGAACTTTTTCCTAATCTCAAGCCTAAATCTCCCCTGGCGGAGCTTGAGGCCATTCCCTCTCGTCCTGTCCCCTGTCACTTGGGAGAAGAGGCCAGCTCCCTCCTCTCCACAACCTCCCTTCAGGTAGTTGTAGAGAGTAATAAGGTCTCCCCTCAGCCTCCTCTTCTCCAGGCTGAACAACCCCAGCTCTCTCAGCCGCTCCTCATAAGATTTGTTCTCCAGCCCCTTCACCAGCTTTGTTGCTCTTCTCTGGACTCGCTCCAGAGCCTCAACATCCCTCTTGTGGTGAGGGGCCCAGAACTGAACACAGTACTCAATTCAATGCTGAATTGTAAAATAAAAAACATTACTGTCTCTGCTTTGAAGACTTTTGCTCTTTTCAATATTTTACCAGTGTTTCTCACAGTGGCACAACTGAAGCTGAAGTCCAGTTCTAGAAGGGGTGGCTGCTGCCTGTCAGGCTTGAGGAGGTGTGAAGGAGCAAGAAGGGAAGGATTGACAGCTGACTGAACATGAGCCAGTAATGTGCCCAGGCGGCCAAGAAGGCCAATGGCATCTTGGCTTGTATCAGAAATGGCGTGGCCAGCAGGTCCAGGGAGGTTATTCTGCCCCCGTAGTCAGCACTGGTGAGACTGCACCTTGAATCCTGTGTTCAGTTCTGGGCCCCTCACCACAAGAAGGATGTTGAGGCTCTGGAGCGAGTCCAGAGAAGAGAGATGAAGCTGGTGAAGGGGCTGGAGAACAAGACTTACAAGGAGCAACTGAAGGAACTGGGGTTGTTTAGCCTTGGGAAGAGGAGGCTGAGGGCAGACCTTATTGCTCCCTACAACTACCTGAAAGGAGGTTGTAGAGAGGAGGGAGCTGGCCTCTTCTCCCAAGAGGGAATGGCCTCAAGCTCTGCCAGGGGAGTTTTAGGCTGAACATTAGTAAACATTTCTTCACCAAAAGGTTATCAGGCACTAGCAGAGGCTGCCCAGGGAGGTGATTGAGTCATCATCCCTGGAGGTTTTTAAAATACGGGTGGACGAGGTGCTCAGGGACATGGTTTAGTGATTGATAGGAATGGTTGAACGCGATGATCCAAGAGGTCTTTTCCAGCCTGGTGATTCTGTGACCCTATGATCCGCGCTCGCCCAGCGGGCAGAGGGGAGGCAAGGGACAGCGGCCACGCCACAACCTCGGGGACTGGATCGCCTCGTCCCTACCCCCTCCCGTCCCCCTTCCCCGGCTCCTCTTGTTTTTGCCGCCCTCCTCGCTCCCTTTTGTATTTTCAAACCACGCCGCAGCCCCCCGCTCCGCCCAATCGGGAGCCGCCCGCCCCCCAACGCCCAATCACGAGCCTCCCCGCGGTTTTTTAAACCGTCGCTCCCCGCCAATCGCCGCCCGGCGCGCGGCGCCCCGCCCCGCCCCCTCCCTGTCCCCGCCCCGCGCGCCCGAGCCGCGACCGGTTCCAACGAGTACGAAGCGCAAAAACGAACACCTCCCCCCTCCCCCCCAACCCCGCCGCTCGCGCTCTGACGTCGGCGCGGCGGGCAGCCAATGGGCGGCGGCCGCGGCCGCAGCGGGCGGGGCTTGGGGCAGTTTGAACGCGCGCGGAAGCCAATGAGAGGCGGCGGTGGGCGGGGCCTCTGCGCGGCGGGGTGGGGCGGGACGCAGCGCGGGTCGGGCGGCCGCCGCGGGCAGGGCTGTGGGAAAACAAGAGGCTGTAAGCGCGCCGCCGGGAAACCATTTGGCAGCAGCAGCAGCAGCGGAGGAAGCAGCGCCCCGCACACGCAGGCAAGGCCCCGATCCGCCGGTGGAGACCGTGGGAGGGAAGGAGGGAAGAGGAGGAGGAGGACGGGGGGGAGTCCCGCCGGGAAGGGCTGGGAAGCGGGCGTCCCGGGGCCTGACGCCGCCTCCGCCGCCCGCAGGGACCGACCTCGCCATGGGTAAAGGCGACCCCAACAAGCCGCGGGGCAAGATGTCCTCGTACGCCTACTTCGTGCAGACCTGCCGCGAGGAGCACAAGAAGAAACATCCGGACTCGTCCGTAAACTTCGCCGAGTTCTCGCGCAAATGCTCGGAGAGGTGGAAGGTGAGCGGGGCCCGGGCCGGGCTGAACCCCTGCCGCGGGATGCTGGGAGAAGATCCCTGGCAGCAGCTGCCGCTCGGGCCTTAGTGGGTCACCGAGCGCTTTATCTGATCCAGCTGTTGGAACGAGTCCAGAGGAGGGCTACAAGCTTGATCAAGAGGGCTGGAGCACCTCCCATAAGGCTGAGAGAGTTTGGCTTCTTCAGTCTGGAGAAGAGAAGGCTCCGAGGAGACCTCATAGCGATCTTTCAGTACCTGAAAGCTGGGGAGGGACTGCCTACAAAAGCTTGTAGTGATAGGACTAGAGGCAATGGATATAAACTTGAGAAGGCAGTTTTAGACTAGACATAAGAGCAAATTTCTTCACAATGAGAGTGCTGAGGCACTGGAACAGGTTGTCCAGGGAAGTTGTGGCTGCCCCATCCCTGGAGGTGTTCAAGACCAGGTTGGATGGGGCCTTGGGCAGCCTGATCTAGTTGGGGATGTCACCGCCCACGGCCAGGTGTTTGGAACTAGATGATCTTTAAGGTCCCTTCCAACTCAAACTTTTCTCTGATTCTTGTCCTTTCTCCTCTGTGTGACCACAGACGATGTCTAGCAAGGAAAAAGGAAAGTTTGAAGAAATGGCTAAAGGAGATAAAGCTCGTTATGACAGGGAGATGAAAAACTATGTTCCTCCCAAAGGTGAGAAGAAGGGGAAGAAAAAGGACCCCAACGCTCCTAAAAGACCACCGTGAGTGTTCCTGTGTCTGGAAACAAAATATTAGTTCAAATAGTTCAAACACTTAAATTTTAATCACAGTCTTTTGTTTTAGGTCTGCGTTCTTCCTCTTCTGTTCTGAACACCGTCCGAAAATAAAAAATGATCACCCTGGCTTGTCGATTGGAGACACAGCAAAAAAATTAGGTGAAATGTGGTCTGAACAGTCAGCCAAAGATAAACAGCCATATGAACAGAAGGCTGCAAAACTAAAGGAGAAATATGAAAAGGTACAGTGAAAACAGTAAAATAATAGTTACAGTTGTAGAGTTAACTGTAAATATGTGACTTTTGTCTTGCACCTAAATCACATACGGTTCATAATTCTGAGTCTTTATGTCAGCCTTTGTCAGGCTTCAGAATGCATGGAAAGGTGTGGCATGGAAGGTATCTGGAATGTTTGCAGCAAACCTGGATGCGGTTTTACATGTCTAGAGATTTTACCAATAAGATGGTTTTCTTCCAGAAAACGGGTCACCTGCTTGGTAAAATACACAGTCAAACTCCAAGTGATACTGCAGTCATAAAAAATCTTTAAAACTGCCTGAAGCATGTGTTCTCTTACCAAAAGGTGTAAACATGAAAGTCTTGGGGCTGAAACCCTGCTTTTCAGCACACACTGTATTTAATTTGCACAGTAAAGCGTTAAGTTACGGAAGCAGTACATTTTGTCTTCAGTTACATTGCCAGCAATTAAATGACATTTTTCTTTCAGGATATTGCAGCGTATCGTGCCAAGAGCAAGAGTGATGCAGGAAAAAAGGGCCCAGGTAGGCCTGCAGGATCTAAGAAGAAAGCAGAACCAGAAGAGGAGGAGGAGGAGGAAGAGGAGGAAGAAGATGAAGAGGAGGAAGAAGAAGAGGATGAGGAGTAAATGAATGTCCTGCTATAAAGATTTATGCTCAAAATCCAATATTTTGCTAAGAATGTGAACTCAAGTGCAGCTCGTTGTTAGCTTCGGTATAAAAATCTGTACAGAACTGTGTATAGGTAATGTGGTCCTTTGTAGGAAGACCTCTTTAATGTAAGTAGTAGCTGAGGGCTGCTACAGTTTGGTTTAAGAGAAAAAGTTGTGGAATGTTTCTGCATATTTAATGGATTTGTTGAAATTCAGTGACTGATAGCCAGGTGTTTCTTTATAGTTAAGTAAAACAAAGGAGGTAGCTTAATAGCTGATCTTATATTTTGTAGTATATTGCATTGTATTACTTTTTTAACAGTTTTGTAATAAAATGTTGTACATGATTATTATTCTATTCCTGATGTTTCTGAGAGACTAGGTACTCCCAGGATGCTGAATCCCTGTGCAGGATAGTGTTTTACGTTCTTGGGCGGTTGCTGTTACTGCAAAACTGGCAAGCCTCTTGAAGTGTTGGCTCCTGAAGTTTATACAGCAGTTTAAACTTTTGTTAAGCACAATTCTCTCTCCCACACCTACTACCGCTAGCTGCAATTGATTATTTTCCTTATACTTGCAGTTGCTTTATATTACCTTGTAAATGTAAAAAATACCTCATTTTTAAAGTACTGAAGTTGCTGATAATTACTCCTGTATTGTTTTCTTTTCCCATACTACTTAAGCACAGGTCTAAAAGTTTTAACTTGGTGTATTAGCTGATAATCAGTGAATCTTAGCAACTTTATCTCCCAGAGCTCAGGGTCACTGGCCTCTTCTGCTGCCCATATCGGGGCAGGAAAGTTGGCTGTAAGACAGATGTGGTTAGATGTATGTCTTCCCAGATGTTCCCTACTCGTCTCTCTCTGTGGCCCCAGTATTGGTGGCTTGTCATAAAATACAGAGCTTGCAGAACAGCATGAAAAATGTTGGAATGTTATTTCCACACATGCCAATAGATTCCTGCAGGAAAGAGGAGGCATTTGTTAAGAACATGTGCTCCTTATATGTTCATCTTTGTGGTGGTGAACAGTACTCAATTACACTATTCCTTGGTTTTCAGGTTTTATTTTAACTCCAACTTTACTATATTTAAAAGTCTAAATCTAGATATCTAACTCTTTGCAAGCGGAAAATTGAAGAGTTCACAGCCAAACTAATAGCTTAAGTTTAATTTATTGAGACAAATGCTACGCAATAGTTTTTACTAGCCTTTGAATGCCCAGCAGTGAAAAAACTTTAATATCAAAAATACTAAGTACTATAAAGGGCAGGCTTGCACCTTTTTGTCATTTTTAAACTGTCTATTGTCCATCTACTTCTGAAATAAGTTTGTGTACAGTCATACGAGTGTAAGATAAAAAGCAATTTCAACACTATAACCATGGTAAATGTTACTATGGTAGATTAATAATAACAGCACTTTTTGAAGTAAGTCCTGACAAAAGCACTGCATATT
This sequence comes from Clamator glandarius, assembly GCA_033459285.1. Lineage (NCBI taxonomy): Eukaryota > Metazoa > Chordata > Aves > Cuculiformes > Cuculidae > Clamator > Clamator glandarius. The sequence goes on along the minus strand of JAUNZM010000936.1, from coordinate 775,652 downwards.
TCTGAAAGTATGGAAATAAGGTAACTGTAAGGACAATTCAGATGTTTTTATGCTGAAGTAGGTACTAATCTTAACAGCCTTAGACACCCAGAATTGTTTTTCCCTCCCCACCCTGCCCCTGAGATACTTAAAGTAGTATCAGAGGGATTAGCTGTTATTTTACATGTCGGACCTGCCAGAGATATTCAGCTCAAGTGGGATAAATGCTCCATTTTGCAAGCGCAGATTTTGGGAAGCTGCAGGTGTAAACTGGATGTGAGATTGCTCTGTGTGCAGTACAGCCTCTGGGTCAAGAACGTTTTCTCCTGTAGAGAGTTTGCAGTCCTAATGTGCCTTTATCCGTAACTCAAATTATTCCAGCTAGAGGTAATGCCCTGTCACTGCATGTAGCCAAGGCTGCTGCTCTCATTCAGTTTCAGCACATCCTATTCTGATTTCCCTGTAGAAATGCACCATCACCTCCCCTCAATTTTCAGGCTCCCTCCCTGAACTGAATAGTGATGATTCAGGTCTTTCTGATTAGATTTAAATAATATTTTGCAGCGGAGCAGTAGTCAGAGTAAATTGACTAGTTTGATTATTTGAAATGTTTATTGTGTCTGCTCGAGTGCTTTTAAATTTAAGTGAAATATAACCTTTCAGGTGTCCTAGAAAGCTGCACGGGTTACAGAATTTTAATTACTGTGTCAGAATAAGAGCATATCTTGAGGTAATTCAGAATAAAGAAGCTCTATTAGTACTTTTCTCAGGTAAAATAGCTTTTTGGGTCCTGTTTTGTTTTGCATTAGTTGGCTAATTTAGCTTCAGCACAACTCCTGCACAAACCAGAACTGCTTAATATTGTCCTATGTCCTAATGATACTCTATGAAAAGCCACCTGTGGGTTATTTTTGTTTATGACCTCACTTACAAATAGATCCTAACTGCTGGAGAGATCTTTGTTGCAAAAATAGTCTATTGCACCACTCTACTAGCCTGACCCACGTAGAACAGAATCGTAGACTCATTACGGTTGGAAAAGACCTCTAAGATCATCCAGTCCAACTGTCAGCCAAACACTAACACGCCTACTAAACCTGACGTGCCATGTCTACATGTTTTTTTTAATACCCCCAGGGATGGTGACTCTACCCCTTCCCTGGGTAGCGCGTTCCAATGCATGACAAATAGTGAGCCAGAGGCAGCCAGAGGCTTGAATGCCTGGTGAGGGAGACAACAGGGGAAGACCTGACAGAACTGCTGAGCTACAGCTGGCCCACAAATTCCATCATTACAGAGATGGTTTGTGTGTGCGCCACAGTAGCATGAGCTGCAGTAAACCACAGCGGAGCTCTGAATCGGGCTAATTTATCAACTGAGTATGATGTCACGGCTACAGATAATTCCTATTTTTTAAAATAATATTTTGTCTTTTCTATAAAAATGAAGTTGCAGATAGATTAAAGGCAAATGGAAAAGAGCACATGAAAATTACTATTTTCAAGTTAAGATTGAAGAAGTAGGTTATGTCAGGGCAGGGGGTTCAGATAGTGCCCATCTGTGAGCACTCAAAGAACCAGTGTTGGAAGGGAGTAGGAAGTGATCGAAGTGCAATGGCAATGTTTAGAAAACATAAGTTCATAGAAGAAAAGCTAAATTAGTTTTTCACATGCATGCTCAATATGGACAATCTTATGAAATGAATCACTGGAAACTTTTCATTGGAGGTAGACTAGGAGGCCTGTCTCAAAACTATAAGGGATGCCCAGAATAGTTGCAGGCATTAGGGAGACTGCTGACATTGCACCAAGACATACCACCCAGGAAAGCAGCCTGAAAGACCACAAAAAATAAGACTGAGGTGAGTAAAGAACAGGTATGAGAAAAAAACAAATGTAGGAAAGCAGTCTTTAAAGTTCATTTCTAAACCTTTAATCCAGAAGAAACCTATGTGGTAGGGGAAAAGCACATCAGAACTGCTTAAGGAAACAGACTAATAACTTTCAAATGCATCATCAGAACCAGCAGGGCTGCCAAGCTTTCCTAGGGACAATAGATGGTCAAGATATAGTAGCAATGCCTACAAAAGATTTCAGGAAAGACTTTTTTTTAAAACCTTGAAGAGAAGCTTCAGGAAGTTTTCATGACAGAACTTTTTAATGGGACAGGCATGGTGGAGCATCTGTCTCAAATCCAAGTGTAAAAGGTTTTGAAACAAAATGACAGGACAGATGGTATTCATCCAAGAGTTCTAAGGAAACTTGAGGATGAAATGGTTGAACTATGAACTGTACTTTATATTTTTTCACTTAAAACTGCTTAGTGCTAGAGGAATGGAAGGTCACAAATATGACACTAATTTTCAGAAAGCATTCTATGGAGACAGGAACTTCAGAACAGTAATATGACAAGTTGGTAGGAGCCACAAAACAGCCAAGAGTTGCTGGACGAATGACTAAATAGGACTTGCAATTTCAGGAGAGGAAATCCTGTTCCACAGACCTGTAAATATAGTTCAAAGAAATCAGTGAACATGAAGGTAAAGGAGATCAGACAGTCCTGGTCTACTTGAGCATGGCTTGGTCTACTTCTCATAAAAGAAATAATTGAAGGCCTTACATGAATAAATAGTTGCTTAACAATACAGGACCAAAATAAGAATTTGTCATCGGTTTCACCAGTGGAAAAGAATCACCTATGAAAACCCATAGGTTATTATTGGAGATGGGGTTAATGACCAGTGATTGTTTAATGTATACATAAGTGACTTGAAAAAAACCTGGTGGATGGTGCTGCAAGAAAGATGGGAGCTAACAGCAAAGAACTGCAAAGCCAGTCTGCAGCCTAAGGTGACAGGGTATTAAAACCAGGAGGTGAAATATGGCATTAATACAAAGTGTATTACATCTTTAATATATGCTCCCTCAACACATGGGAAGGCGAAAAAGCAGGCCTAATGTTTATGTCATCGGTAATGTGGGTAGACAATAAGCTACATTACATTAGTCTGGAGGAGATGCTGAAGCTATAATAGACAATTCTGTGAAGATGTAACAGATGTTTGCTACAAAATCAAATAGCATGTTAGTCATTATTAGGTAAAGGATTAAGAACAAACCAAATATTTAGTATTTCCTTACCGTCTTCCTAAAGAAATACAAAGTTTTCTTTTTCTTAGATCAACTTAGAACAAAGCCTGTTTACAAAATTGGTCTTATTTTTTCCAAGCACAAACCTGTGATCTGAAGAACTGTAAATATGCCTTTTTTGGGTTATGGTGGGTTTTTTTGGTGTATTTTCAAAGGGAAAAGCTTGATTACAACAGCTACAGACCTCGGAACTCACTGTGATATATGCAGGATTTAGAATTCAAATAACACAAAAGAAATTGCAAGTGGGTGTAGAGAGAGAATCAGAAAAAATAGAGCAGGAGTTTTATCTTTGATTAGCTAATGATCTATTAGACTGTTTCATAACAGTGTATCACAGGCATCTTGTAGTAGTACATAATCTACTACATATTGCTCAGTGATGGATTATTTGCTGTGGTGGTGTCTGTCATTGATACTGCTTCACTTGCCTTACCATCCTTAGCATATATTTAATTTTGTTTGTTTTCTCATTTTGGCTTGTATTTCTTTCCACGTCTTGAAACATAAAAGTATTTTGCCAGCAATCCCTGCATTTAAAAAAATTGCCAGGCTTCTCGTATGAGCTGCAACACAGACCTGTCTGCTTTTCCATGATCCCATTTGAATCCAGTGTCGAGAATCCCGTAACAGGGCCCAGATGTTGAGCTCACTGTTGCGTTCTCCAATGCACGCAGACTTTAAGGGATGCATAAACTCAGCTAACTGTGGAATGTGCACAAGATTCAGAACTACCTGGTAAAAAAGTTGGCTGCCTACACAAATTTCTTTTATCAGTGCAATTAAGTAATTGCCCCAGGGCAGCACCAATTAGTGAGTAGACCTGCATGTTGCTCCAACCGTCCTGATATCCTGGGAGCAACTATCTCCCCTAGCCTCGGTGTTGGAGAGGCTCCTAATGTTCCAGCACTGAATAGAGTCAACCATCAGAAAAATCTTTATAGGCAGCAAATCCAATGCTCCACCTATAAGTTGCACGTCTATTCTCAACGTTCCCTGGCCCAAATATGTAATGACAAAGTTTGTACCCTTCAGTACCTTCAGTACCCTTCAGCTCTGCTGAAGGGATGATGTTTGTGTGGACCACACCCTATAAAAGGCCTTTTTAAAAATGTGCTGTGAGGATGTTTATTGTCAGTGCTGCTACCTTGAAGCCAGCTCCTGCAATTCAGGAATTAAGACCTCTAACAAGCCTTCATAATTCTCTGTCTCACTGATTTGTCTCAGCAGAGGAGCGAGCTGCAGAGCTTGAGTGGCTCTTAGAAACCTTGAAACTTTTTGCATAATCAGATGTGATGAATGACTAATGTCTGCCTAGATTCAAACAGTGGTTGGACAAATTCTGGATCATTAAGTAAAAAATACCATCTCTAGCCGAGAGTGTGCTTGAGTTGTGTATTGCCAGAAGTAGGGACAATGCTAGACAAATATACTTGTCACCTCCTTCCATTCTGCTGTGCAGAGGAAGGGAGACAAGCTACTGTGCTAGCTGGACTTTTACTCTGATCTTGCATGCACTTTTTAAGTTATGTTAAGCTCAGTTCTTATCATAAGTAAAAATATTTTTCAACTTTGTCCATCAGGGACAAAGGGTCCTAATATTTCTGGAGTGCAGACTCCATTCTTCTCATAATCATCACACAGAAGATAATGGGATACTGTAACAGGCCAAAAAACACCAATCCAGGAGTGGTTCTATCCCCACCTGGGAATGGCTCAGTCCAATATTACTTCATCTCCAATAGGTTTTAACATCAGTAGTACCCAGCCCCCACTCTGCTATAGGGCTGCAGAATTGTTTTCCTCAGTAACACCCCACACCATCTTACCTTCACTACCAGAGAGCAGGGCAGGCAGCTTTCCCTTTCATTGCCAGGTTGATTAGCTCTGTCTTTTGGGCTTCCTCGGCATCTTCACGACAGGTAGGACTTCAGGCAATTCCTTGCTGCAATCAAAATAGCAGTATGACTAGAAGCACTTCCAGAGCTTTGCACGCTTTTTCTTCTGGCCAGCTCTTCCCTTATCTCCCTTCTTATGAACCCATAAGAATGCCCTAGGAAGCTTCTGCTTTCATCCAGTTCTACTTTTGTTCATTGTTTCTGTTGCTTCAGCAATAAAAACCATGAAAACTGTAACTAGTCTGTTGGGCAACCGTGATGGCTTTGGACTCTGGCAGCAGGATGTAGCTACCCTCCAGACTCAGGCTAGCAAGGTGTCTGTTGTCAGGTAGGGCTGGGGGTCTCTTGACCGAACCACAGAACGACACAGTGCTTCTGCAGTAGGACAAGATCCCTGGCAGCGTGGATTCCTGCACAGTTGGCAGGGGCACGTTTTAACCCAACAGCCCTCAAAAATGCAGGTACCACTTTTCATGGTTGTGACCCAGCTGGTACCTGTAAATACTAACGTTGTATTGCATGACAGGTCTAATTCAGAGAACATGCATACACACAGAAGATCCAGAGGACTTAACACTCAAAGATCTCCAGTGGAGAGAGGTTATGGTTGGACTCGCTGATCTGGTGGGTCTCTTCCAACCTGGTTATTCTGTGATTCTGTGATCCACCATTGTTTAATGTAAGGACTTGTTCAGAGATACTGGCCAACATTATTTTCTTAAGGAAATCATTCCACAAATTTCAAAGGAAAAAGGCTGTATTTTGATTCCTACTTCTACTCTAGTGCGTTCAAGTGATTCAGAAAGCCTGTTCCAAGCACGACTACTTCATCTTAATTTCAGACTCTGCTTTAACAACTGTCTGGGCATGCTGCCTTCTTGACTAACACATAATGCCGCCAGCAGCCCTTTACAGGCAAGTAAAATATCGTCTCTCCATTCACTTCCCTTCCCCTTTCAGGACCTCTGAGATGCTTAGCCAGAGGGCTGCTGTTGCATACACGCACATCTCTGCAATTATAGAAGAACCATTGCCGATTTGTCTGAATTTGCAGCCCACTGGAGGCAGTTCTGCTATGCAATCATTGAATGCAATCATTGAACGATTGCATTCACAAGACCTGCAGGACCCACCTAGCCCTCAGCTCTGCTTTACCTACGCTCCACTTTGGATGGAGCACAGCTCTTGTCTCTAAAGCAATCACATTTCTTTTCACTGAGAAAAGATTGATGAGAAAAAAAAAAAGATATCTAACAGACGAATATATCTTTTCATCTTGGTGTTTGAACAGCTCCAACTCTTCCTTACAGGCTTTGATCCTTGTCAGCTTCGTTGACCTGTTAACTGAAAGAATGTGCATTTTTTCATCAGTCAGTTAAGACCCATCAAACCATAAGCTATGCCATTACCTTGCAGTAGAGTCCCCATCCACACTTGTTGTTCAGAACAGCTACAGAGCAGTGCAACATGGTAAAAGTCTGAGGGTGCTGCAGACAGCTTATTTTTCTTTTACCAGAATCCATCTTATGGAGTAACGGACGGTACTTGCTTTTCAGTGTAAAGAACAGACTATGTTTTTAAGATTTAGAAAACAAAGGCTGCTGAAAATGAACTGGGTTAATGAGATGTGTAATCCACACAAATACAGCTGTGTGTTGGATAAGTGAGGCAGCACGCACCAGTACACACACTCGTGGTAGCGGCATGTGAGGGAAGATGACCAGAAGTTCCCCATAGTGAAAGAAGGGCCAAAGCAGCTTCAGTCTTCAGGGGTCATTCACAGGGTATGTACTATTTTTTTTTAGAATACAGAGGGAGGCCAGCTCATCTAAATTTTTTGATAGCCTATTACTTTTTCTGCCTAGACTCATTCTGGACGGAGAGGCCTCCTACACAGTGCCAGCCCAGCTACCCAGCTCACCATTCCAACACTACTGGGGGTCAGAGGAAGCTTACAGGGTAAGTAAAACCAACAACCACAAGATTAAATACAGACAGTGACTTCTGATGTTCCCAAAAAGTAAATATTACCTTTGAAGATAATCACTGACATTTCTTAAGGGTTGCTTTACTAAATGTAGCAAGTTAAGATTTCAGAACACAGCAAGACTGAATATTCCCATGCCTTTTATAGCAAGAAAAACCAGAAACAGAAATACTGCTAATCTGTTTTTCCTGACCTGGTTCTTTTCACCTGTTACAACTGATGGATCTAGGCATACCAGCAGGGAAGAAATAATAAATGCTTTTACAAAAAAACAGTTTGTGTTCAATGGTGTGGATAATTTCTTCTGCATATTCTGAAATCTCCTTCCCTATTCCTACACCTCCATGGATCTGGCACAATTTGACCTTTTTTAACCTAAAGGGAAAAACATGCTTGATATGCACTAAAATCTAGAAAAGCATCTTTTATGGTTTTATAGGCATAAGCCTATAAAGATCAGAGACAAACATACAATTTTTACATCTCTGGTGTAGTGTAATAGATCTCAGGTTTCTTGGTCTAGTTTTGGAGCAGTGGGTTGATCTTGACTGTTGGGCTTCAGGGACTGCAATTTGGAGGTAGATGGTATGGAAGAAGCAGATAGAAGGAGATTGACTGGCATTAGGGAAATAGAATGAATTAATGAATTGCTTCTGGGATGCCAGCAATGGGGAGAGTAACTTTGCTACTCCTCAAAGATACTGTCAGTTCTCATGGTGCTAGGATCTCTGGTAATAAAGAAATATGTCCCCTCTTTCCTATCAGTCCCTGTTTCCATACATAAATGGGCATTCCCTATGTCAACTGAACTGAACTGTACTCCTACTGCTTTGCCAAAGGAGCCTTTTGATATCTGAACATAATGCCAGGAATCAGGAATCACACCTGTAAAGAAGTTCTGTAGATTTTAGCATTTAGGTTTGGTGTTAGGCCAGAACTTGCACCTTCATGTCCTGATTTAATTGCATACTCTTTTGCTAAAAATCATTCTCAAGAGAAAAAAAAAATCGTTCGATTGAAACATGTTTGTTGGTGGAAGCATACATGGACTATACAAAATATACAGTCAAAATACTACCAACCTCTCCTGACCTTTGGTTCTACTTTAGAAATAATTCTCAACTTCATCTTCTATAATAATTTTAAATCTAGCTAATTAGATCAGGGCAGGTGATACAAAAATCCAAATAGGTCCATGTGGAAATTCTCAGAGGGAATTCCATTTTTCACTTCACTGGAAAAAAAAAACCTGAGTCCCTACAGATATGAAAAAAAGGTACCTGGATAAAAAGTAAAATAAAATACTTTTAATATTTGTAAGTTAGTAACATTAAAGTTGTTTTAGATTTAGATATAGGGTTTCTATAAAGATAATAATCCACTTTTACTCTGTAAAAGTATAGCAAACCCAAAAATTCAAATATTTTATTTACTTCACCTAAAAAACAAGCAACCCATAAGTAGGATATACATAGGTTTCCCAGATTTATCCCTAATAAATTTTTAAAGGATTTATACAATTTCTACAGAAACATACAGTGTATCAAAATCTGCATAAATCAAATTTATAAAATATGTAGAAATGCATAGTGATATTATCATCAACTTACAAAGCAAGAATATGGGAATTATTTTTTTCCAAGCCGGCTATAGTGGGGAAAAAGTCATTACAGCAACAGCTTCTTATGATCTCATGTTTTGTAAGGTTTCAGCCTCACATACAGATTCATAGTCACATACAGCATCAGCTTTCAACGAATTGCACAAAATATCCATTTAAAATGCACACCTGCACAATTTATGTGCCACCATTCTTTCTCTTATGCATAGTCGTATGATTAAATTAATCTACTCAACACAAAAATGGAGTCAGTTTTCATACACAAAAGGAACAAGTACCAGCACACACCCTTATTTTCCTCTTTTTTTTCCAGTTTCTCCCTCCTTTATTTTCTGTTTTTCATAGCTCTGAAAGGATAGATGAGAAGCTTGAAGAAACTCGGAAAGATCCCAAACTAATAGATCAGTGCAGACAGCCCTATAAAGATCAAACTCTGTCACCGAATATGATACATAAACCTTATTAACATCAATGGAAGCTGCATGCAATGCTATTCTAGATTTCAGGGAAGTATTTAGTCATATTTAATAGTGTGACATGTTATAGGCATAACTCTTATGAAATCAGTACACTGATGTCAACATTTAACAGTCACAAAATCTGGAATAAGGAAGTAAGGATAAGTCATTTCTCCTCCACCTCTCTGTTCATTCAGAGTAAATATTTATACTCCTAACTCCTATCCAGAACATTTTTAGAAGCTTCTTGGCATTCTAGTCTATACACTATAGCACCAAGTGGCTCTATTTTGTGTTTGTAATCCCTCAGGAAAAGTTTCCAATGACAAAAATAAGAAAAAATTCGTATGAATAATTGTATTTTCAGGATTTCCATGTATCTTTTCAAATCCAAATCTGGCATCCAATCTAGTTGACAGATGTCCTTGCAAAGAATTACACAGACGTGTTAAAAAACTGGATATTTTCTCTTAATTAAAAGTTCTAGTCCACCTCTACATCATTTCCACTTAAAATAACAATATAAATGAAGCATTGGATTATTTCTAAGTTTTACATAATTGTGCAGCTTTATTTTATTTTTGTTTTATTTTAATTTTTTTATGTAAGGCATGGTTTAAACAAGCAGGTTAGTGCTTACAAATTCTTAACTGGAATCATGAGGGTGCTTACTTCCAGCAGAATGTACCACATTAGCACTAAAGTCGACACTAAGCTCTTCCTTGCACTGTACAAAGCGTCCAGTCGAAGTAGAGCAGCCAAACTGGCAACAGAAATTTGTCTTCAGCAATGCAGTAATTACATGGGGCGGTACAGCTGGTTCCTACCCCTGGTGACAGCTCAGAAAAAATCCATTGTATAATTTCCAACAAATGCTTTTCTTGTGAAAGAGAGAAATGAGAGAGGCACTAAATATGTTGAAATTCACCTTTCAAAAAAGCAGCATGACTGTGAGAGAAGGCCACCCTGGCTAATAACCTGTGGCAGTGCTTAGTAAGATGTAAAATTAAATAAAATATACAACAGGTTGATAATCACCAAGTTCTATGAAAATCTGGTTACTCCAACCTTTTCAAGTGTGTGTAAAAAAACTGCCTTCAGACCCCTGAGTGTAATCCCAAAGAAGACGACAACGCTTTTAACTATGTTCCTATGAAACATAGGTAACAGCACGTTAATTTACCAACATCTTAAAACAAAAAGATGTAAACATCTACAGAGTTTAAGGTAAAGCAGTTTTGTAAACATTAACTGCAGATGATAATGTTATTGTAATAATCACAGTTCATCTATGTCCTTCATCCAAGCCAGGAGGCTTGCAGCTGTACAAAGTTAATAATTGCAGCAGTTTTCAGGCTATTTTCAGTCCTGTACAAATTAATGTGTCAGTAGGTAGGTTTTTGTCTGTCTACACACTAAGAATGTTGTTCATTTCCCATTTCTGCGTTGCTTTACTCGAGTCACACTCTGAAATGAAAACTTGATGGAGGACTTCGGACCGATCCAAGCACTTCCCTGATGGAATGTGAGTAAATCTGTGCAGATTCTGGAAAACAAAATCATCAGGAACATATGTTGGGTTTGGGTCTTTTTTTAAGGTTTTTTTTTTTTTTAAACATTTTCTTTGCAACTGTAATATAGCTATCTACAAAACCAGGTTTCAGTGTCCCAGAAGAGAAAACCTATATTTTCACAGCCATCATATTATGAAATGTTTGATACATGTAGGTCTACTTGTAACGTCTCACATTTCTCTTAAGCAACAAACTGCTAAGACAATTAGCAAAACTGTGTAAAATGCTTCCAGCATTTCATCCATCCTGTAACCAAACCAAAACATTAGCTCTCAAGGACACCTCTATGAGAACAGACTTCCCTGGGCAGATCCTCCTGCAATTAGCCTTCACATAAAGCAACTGCCAAACACCAACATTAATTACACTGAGGCAAAAAACCAAAAGCAGTAATTTTGCTCTGTTTGGCTGGTAGAAAGAATAAAAGAGGGTATGAGAGCAAGTCTGGCCTCCGAAGCACAGGAGGCTGCCTAAGTAGCTGCAGACCTATTGTGCCTAGCACATATTCAGGCTGACTCACGCATTTGGTTCCTTCCACACCCCTAGTACTGCACTGCCCAAGACTCACGCATACCAAAGCAGCCTGTGGCCTCTCTCCTGCTTGCTGACCACACACATCATATGCAGCCCTGATTCGCTGACGAGTTCCATCTAGCATGGAGAGCAATGAAGAAGACATAAACCCGTGGCACTGCAGCTGGACTGGGGCTCTCCAGCTGTGCCCCACACACTCAGTGCTTACGGGAAAAGAGGATCCCCCAGCAAAAGCACCCTCTCCCCCTCCGATGTGCACGTACACAGCCAAATGTTAGTTCAGCTTGATATCCCCTCCTGCCACGTGGGCAGACATGAGGGCCCTCTACTTGGAGAGGTAAGCAGATGCTTGAACAAAAGCAATAGTCAGACAACTGCCAGCCCTGGTCTGGATGTTTGCTCATGGGCACCAAAGTCCTGCTACTACTCATCGCTCAAGCACCATAGATGTTAGTCTCACCAAACCAGCACATAAACATTAATTCCAGAAACCAACCGACCAAGCAGATAAAATCTGGCAGCTTTCACTTACATGAGGCCGCAACATTTTTCAGCAGTTCATAAGCACTTCATTCTTTACACCCTCTTCACCAGAAGAAACTCTGTGCTGCATAGCAGTGTGCGCCAAATTTCTAGTCTCTGCTCGGTTCCACACCCTTGGTGGTCCTTTCACTCTCACCCTGCCTTTTTGTTTCTCCTGGAAGCTAATCAGTGTTTTGTTCTACAGACCAGACCATGCCCACTGGGCTTCCTTATAACTTGCAGTAATAAGCAAACAATTACACCACTTGGTACTACTGTGGAGGATATAGATCTTCTTGCACAAAAGAAATGCTTAGAGAAGAGCCAAGTAACATGCTGGGACACACCAGAATGGTTGGAGAGTTAAGTGCTACATATTATTCCAGTATTGAAGTAGAAGTCAGCAGGCAGTGGAAGACCGCTAATCGATTTTTAAATTTCAGGTTTGAAGACTTTTGTCTGTCTGCATGGCACAAGAAAGCTGGGTGAAAATGACATCCCAGTGCTTGAGATTTCTGAGTGCTAGACAAATATCAGAAAAAGTGAGGTGGTTTAGAGGATAACAAACAGATTTCACTGCAGTCAAGAGTGCCTACATCTTTCAGACAAACACAATCCAGATAACCAGCTAATGAATTAATGTAAATATGCCACGCGCTAGATAGGTTGAAGGAATATTGACACAGAAGAGTTTCTTAGACACAGAACCAAGTTATGTGTAGCTATATATGAAGATGATGTCATCCTTAGACTATTCAGTCTCATTTTTGAGAGACAAACAGAAACATAAACTAAGACTTTTTTTAAAATAACACTCTCAAAACTAGAATTAATAGAGGACTTACAGATGTGGTGACTAAATAGAATCTAGCAGCCCCTGCATGCAGATTAGCCAACATTCCATGTATTTATTAAAAATTCATAGATTTTGCAATATCACTACAATGGCACCACACCCAGAATTCTCAAGAGAGCACATTATTAGAGAATATTATTAGAGAATAGCTAATGGACGGGGAAAAGAAATACTGAAGAAAGCAAAGACAACACAAAAAGGCAAAGAGTAATGCCATGTTTGCCTGTGCCTATACATGTACACACACACACACACACACACATGCTTAGAAAGATCTGTCGTTAAAAGGAGTGACACTTCAATTTAGACGTCCCAAAATTAGATGTAATATTGACCCTAGGTGCTAAATGCACCTCAGCACTTAAAGTTATCTTCTCACTCTCCATTAGACAAAGAAACTTTCTTGACAGACAGCATACAAGCAGAGAGGGTGATGGCACAAAAAGCTTTTAGAAACTCTTGTCACTTGTGGTAGACATCCTCTTTGCTTCCTTTGAGACAAGTGCTAACTCCTAACATACCTCTCGCAGCTCATGTAGCCTCATGAGATTGTCCTTAAAGATTCTGCTACAGACAGCAACTGGGAGCGCTAGCAAAAGCAACTTTCCCTAGAAGAAATTTTCCTGGCAGGCATGGATTTCTGAGAATATGCAATTAACAATTTACTCTACCTGGTACAGTTAGCTTTGTCACAGATCTTTGTTTTCAGATATATGTCAAATAATACAAAAGGTGCAAAAAAATCCAGGATGCAAATAATTTCTTTCCTGCTCTATATCAATTGCATACCTTGAAGTATTGCCAGTCCTTGTATTCATTCTGATTACAGTGTGTAATCATAATTTTGGATCCATCTGGTCCTTTAGTTAAGCACTGATCGTACTGCATGAGTTGATTAGCTTCATTGATTCGGAAAAGCTAATGGAAAAAAAAAAGGCACCTTTTCAAAAGTTGACTCAAATATTTTAGAAACACTGAAAATGCCAACAAAATTGCACAATTCAGAATATTCTCTGGTGTTACTACAATGTCTTTCAGGAGGGTTCTTTATTTTATGTGATGTATCACCCAAGTGACACTCAGTTTAATGGATAACTTTTGTGTAGGATTTTGAAGGCTAAGCGACTGACCTAGCAAGACAAAAATGACAAAAATAAAGGGACTCCTACTAGGGAGATTTCTGAAAGTGTTTGATTATGATTTGGTGGCCAAACAATCCACTAAAGATCTCACAGCAAGTCCTTGATCCTGGACAGTAATTTCATGTGAATGCAGTAAAACTTTGATTTCCCTCACGAGTAAAATGCCAAACTAATGCATTCGGATACAAAAAGATCATCCTAGCTACTTCTTATTAAATAACTGTTAAACGGTTTTTAGGGGTAACATATACAGAAAAAGTAATTTAGGGAACTTTTTCATTAAATATCAAAATAAAAGAGACATTTCCAGGGGCTACTAAGAGCTAACCCAAATACGATTTTTAAAAGTATCATCCTGCACGTGATTTTATGACTGCTGTGACAAAACTTGCCCAGTTCAAGTCCACATCATAATAAATAAGGACTTTAAATACTGAAATTTTTTCCAACCAACAAAGGAAATATAAATACAGAACAGCAAGTTTGTGTGGTAGTGCAGGTTAAGTTTGTGAAGACACAGGTCAAAAATAATGACAGCTCACACTGCAACCATCTCTTAGTAATTACGTTCTGCCAATTAATTTGTAAATGAAACAGAGAAAAATTTGTATTCAATTTCTTGTCTACTGTGGTGGAAGATGACTTACTCCACAAAAGTGTTTTTTGCTTCTATGACAGCAAAACAACTTTGTGAAATACTTGAGCCAAAGTGAGTACAGGGGTTGCATCCTGAAGGGTTAATTATTAGGTGAAGATAAACGATGAAATCAGCAGCAATGCTAAGAGCTGCAGTTGTCCTAATGCAGTGATATGGTTGTTTTAAAACACAGTTCTTGCTTCCTCATGCACATGCTTCACTGAAGAAGAGATTATGAATTTGCCTTCAATTTTCTACTGTTTGTGTTTGTAAAGATATTTTCCAATCCCTGTATTTTAGCAATGTCAGTACATTTAGGGAAAATTCCCAACTCCCATCTTTGTAGCTAGCACATAAGTGACTTTATGTACAGGCTTAACAGGAAACCAGCCTGTTATCACTCAGAGTAAGCAATTCTCCTTCAGACTTGCCTCCAAGCGCCTTACCTGATTTCCTCCCATTCTATGGCACGGCCCAAGCTCAACGAAGCCACCGTTGGTGTGCCCCATGCTGTCGATGCAGTAAGCTGTTTCAAAGCCTCTAATCTGGAAAAGAGGTTTTGCACTCTAACTTAAGTCTCAAGCTAAAAATAAGCATGAAGGAGTTCAGAAAATTCCAACTTTCAAACCAAACCCAGATATGTGACAGAAAGATATGAGACAAACCTGCATACGAAATTTGCAAATGCTGATGTTAACTATTCTGGGAGATAGAACTTCAAGCTGCTCATGCTCATTTGCGGGCTCTTACATGAGTTAAGAGTATACCAATAAAGCCAGAGTTGAAAGGCTCAGTTTCAAATTAATGACATCAAAATGTAGGATTTCCGAGTATTTTAATTTATTCAATCTCCTACCAAAGCATGTTCAGTCTCCCAGGTTTCCATAAATAACACAGGAGCCCAGCTAAGTTGCTCTCAACTTGTGGATGAGTGAAATGGGATGAAGAAAAGCCATGCACAGCTTTTAACAACCACAGCCAGGCACAGCCCACCGACCCAGTCCTCAGAAGTACTTTCTGCAGCAGCATTTACATGGAAAAAAAGAGATGAAGTTCATGAGGGGCACGCATGGGGACAGGGAAAAAGAACAAAAGACCTGTCAGAAAGCATGCATCAACTGCTGATTATCTCATTCCCTTCTCAGAAGGGTCAGCAAACAACTTTAAAAAGACTTTATGACTTAAATAACATCCTTTGCAGATCTACTTTTTTTTTTACACCAGAGCCTCTTTATTCTTTGTGATGCTTTCCTCCCTTAGCAAGTTTGCAGATGACACCAAGCTGGGTGGAACTGTCGATCTGCTGGAGGGTCGGGAGGCTCTGCAAAGGGATCTGAACAGGCTGGACTGCTGGGCTGAGAGCAACGGCATGAGGTTTAACAAGGCCAAATGCCGGGTCCTGCACTTGGGGCACAACAACCCTAAGCAGAGGTACAAACTAGGAGAAACCTGGCTGGAAAGCTGCCAGGAGGAGAAGGACCTGGGGGTGCTGGTTAACAGCCAACTGAACATGAGCCAGCAGTGTGCCCAGGTGGCCAAAAAGGCCAATGGCATCTTGGCTTGTATCAGAAACGGTGTGACCAGCAGGTCCAGGGAGGTTCTTCTCCCTCTGTACTCTTCCAGAGAAGAGCAACAAAGCTGGTGAAGGGGCTGGAGAACAGGCCTTATGAGGAGCGACTGGGAGAGCTGGGGTTGTTTAGCCTGGAGAAGAGGAGGCTGAGGAGAGACCTTATTACTCTCTACAACTACCTGAAGGGAGGTTGTGGAGAGGAGGGAGCTGGCCTCTTCTCCCAAGTGACAGGGGACAGGACGAGAGGGAATGGCCTCAAGCTCCACCAGGGGAAATTTAGGCTTGAGATTAGGAAAAAATTCTTCACAGAGAGGGTGGTTAGGCATTGGAACGGTCTGCCAAGGGAGGTGGTTGAGTTGCCATCCCTGGAGGTGTTTAAGGTTAGGGTGGATGAGGTACTTAGGAGAATGATTTAGGGATTGGTGGGAATGGTTGAACTCGACGATCCGGTGGATCTCTTCCAACCTGGTTGTTCTGTGGTTCTGTGATAGAAAAAAAATCTGGAAGACTAAGCTTAGACCTGACTCTCAGAGAGAGTGTTAGGGAAGATGAACCTCACACTTCTGTTCCTAATGGTTTGGAAATGCAATTAGTGCAGTGCTACAAATAGGTGGGGAAAAAAATTCTCAGATGTAGGATAACTAGCATTCAGTGAGGAAGAGTTGAAGAAAACTTCAGAGACTTCTCTGAACTTCCAACTTTTCTGTCTCTTCACCAGAGCTGTTCACTTTCATCAGGGATGACTTCCCACAAGGTGGCCATTATTATTTTATTCTCTTCAGATACTCTCTCCTCAGTGAAGAGTAATATACAACATGCCTTCCCAACCCCTTATGCGATTCAGAATGAGGTCTAAGGCTAATGTAGTTACCAATGCTTTGTGGCAGCTTTTATGTAAGAAATAAAAGTGGCATTGTACACCTGGCCCCTCAGGTACAAGACTATTTGTAACCCCTTCCAGCATGCATATCCTTTGTATCACCAGTTCTTCAGCGATGTTAGAGATTACACAATCTTGGCCATAAGAAACAGCTTAGATCTGTACTTTCTAATGCCCTTTTGAGGTTACAGAAACGGGTCCATTGTATTCTCTAGGAGAGAAGGTGGTTATACTTGGTGGGACACAGGACTTCTCCCTTGCTAGTAAGACAACTTTCTTCAAAACTGATAGGAGAGATAAGGCGAGGCTGGAACAAACTGGAAAAGGCAAAAAAAAATCCCAGAGGAATAAAAAACCCAACTAATTTGAAAGCAGGCAGGAGACCTGCAGTAAGAGCTCCTCAACGTGTGGGGTAAAACCTGGAATGAAACAGGCAGGGTTCAACAAACTGTACCCTATAGCCCGGTGACATGCTGTGTGAACCACGGGAAAATGCCAAATTTGTAAGCACATCCTTAATTTAGCACATTTGTACTTGTATACATTAATGCTAGAGATGACAGTTACTGAACCATATCAAATTATTACCTCCAGGTAAGGGATTTACCGAGGCTATAACTGTTTGAGTACATCCCAGGCTAGCAAACGCAAGCAGAATGTACTCCACCTGGATTTCATGATCTGTCCTCTAGGCCTTCACAGGAAAATATCTTCACCTATTAATCTTTGCCAGTGCTCCAAAGCTCAAAAGATTCACACATTTTCTTTAAGAAAAACCCTAAATTCCATTTATGGAAAAAAGACATAACTGAAGACAGGGCTAGACACAAAATAATCCTTCAAGTAACTACGGAGCTAATGAAAAAAAAGCATGTATATTTTACCTTGGGTTATGTCTCTATAGCTCTCTGGCTAATACCATGTCCCTTTGCATAGCAGTAATCAAAGACCCTGTTCTCAGATTGACATGAAGTAATAAACACTTCCTTTTGAATTTCCAGTCTCTAAAAATAAGCTCCTAAAATAAATACAGGTTATATGCTGTACTTACCTCTCCCCAGTCCACATTTTTAGGTGGCAGTGGGTAATATGAAGTTATATCATATGCTATTTCTTCCATAAACCATTTAAAACTTTTGCAGTTGTGATCTTCACGGAATTTTTTCAGCTCAGATATATCTCCGTAGGGTAGCGCTTTTGTCTCTGGACGACTGGCATAAAAGTAATCTTTGTATTCATCCCACCACACTTCTACAACTCTGACGTAGTTCTGTGAAGAACAAGGATACTGCTGCTACCTCAAAGCACACACAACAGGTCAGATGCAACGGCATGTTAATTCCAGAAATTTAAGATCCATCCTCTTAAAAAGTGACAGTATGAAATTACTATGGAGCACTAGTTTCATAGAATCATAGAATTACTAGGTTGGAAAAGACCTCCAGGATCATCGAGTCCAACCATTCCTATCAATCACTAAACCATGTCCCTCAGCACCTCGTCCACCCATCCCTTAAACACCTCCAGGGATGGTGACTCAACCACCTCCCTGGGCAGCCTGTGCCAGTGCCCAATGACCCTTTCTGTGAAATATTTTTTCCTAATGTCCAGTCTGAACCTCCCTTGGCAGAGGATAAGGCCATTCCTTCTTGTCCTGTCCCCTGTCACTTGGGAGAATAGGACAGCTCCCTCCTCTCAGGTAGAGAGCAATAAGGTCTCCCCTCAGCCTCCTCTTCTCCAGGCTAAACAACCCCAGCTCTCTCAGCCACTCCTCACAAGACTTGTTTTCCAGCTCCCTCACCAGCTTTGTTGCTCTTCTCTGGACTTGCTCCAGAGCCTCAACATCTTTCTTGTAGCAAGGGGCCCAGAACCGAACACAGGATTGGAGGAGCGGTCTCATCAGTGCCGAGTACAGAGGGAAAATAACTTCCCTGGACCTGCTGGTCATGCCTTTTCTGATATAAGCCAAGATGCTACTGGCCTTCTTGGCCACCTGGGCACACTGCTGGCTCACGCTCAGTCGGTTGTCAACCAACACCCCCAGGTCCCTCTCTTCCAGGCAGCTTTCCAGCCAGGCTTCTCCTAGTCTGTAGCACTGCACAGGTTTGTTGTGCCCCAAGTGCAGGACCCGACACTTGGCCTTGTTAAACCTCATGCCATTGGTCTCATCCTAGCGGTCCAGTCTGTTCAGGTCCCTTTGCAGAGCCTCCCTACTCTCCATCAGATTGACACTTCCACTCAGCTTAGTATCATCTGCAAACCTGCTAAGGGTGCAAGGATTTGTCACCTTCAGCAAATTAAACAAGACACATGCATATTATTTTGAAATGACAATTTAGGATTGAAGCCAGTAAAACAAATAGGCTTGCTTAATGAGAGTATGAAGTCCTTTTCTAAGTTTAGAGAATGTTTATTTGAAAACTAAGATTCTTCCATGCCTGAAAAAGGGAGAAAAATAAACCTGCACCCTGCCTTGTTCAGAGAAGCAATGTTTAGGAACATTCAGCAGTGTTTTCTTGTATTCAGTAAGCAGACCACCAGGCTCACCTAAGGTGTTTAGATACACAGTAAGTATTTCTATCAGCTTTTCAGAAAAGTGAAATGATTTTTATAATTTCAGACAAAGCAAACAAGCATCCTGTCTGCACAGAGCAATGAACTCACCATTTGCTATCCTGTTTCCCATTGCTCTGTATCTATTCCCAGCTATGCTTATTTCCCCCCATCCTCCCTTGTACTGGTCCCAGTGCTTGTTTAATCAAATCACATTACCAACAGAGGACTTCTCTTTTTAGGTGCCACGTTTTCTACTATTAAGCTAGGCTAGAATGTTCCCTTTTCAATTGAACCAATTGCTATCTTGGCTTAGGACATACTCTGTAACCCAACCAGTAGTCATTTTCACAGTTTTACATCTAGAAAGATGGCTCTGCAAACAGAATTTACAAAGAACGAGGTCTTTGGGAATGGGCTTTACCAATGCCAAAAGGCTGCACAAGAGGAAGCTTAATCTAGGCAACAGCAAACCTTAACAGAAGGGCTGTCTCTCTTCCTGCTGCAAGTCTGAAATAGTTTTTCGTAATTCAAATTATCTCTTCAGACAGCTGGCTAACTCTTTTTTTTTTTTTTTTTTTTGAAGGTGGTCTACTTTTAAAATCCTGGCTTGAGCAACATTTCTTGAACCTTCAAGGTGCCTGAGGAGTCACCAACCTTTACGGTGAAGTGCAAACCATACCATTTGCTCAGGCACCATTCATTGCTTCTTAATTAACAAATGCAGACACAAAGGCCTGAGAGATGCTAAATTACAGAATTCCCTAACTCAGCCTAGGATCATACCCTATCAAGCCAAAGGGGAATTTCAAACCCATGATCATCATCTCCAGGAAGTGTGCTCTAATTACTAGAGTTGGTCATGTTTCAGCTGGGCACATCGCAGCAAAGGGTGCTCAGTATAAGTAACAGGAAATATGATTTGTACCTCAAAGATGGGGAGGGGTGGAGCAAGAAGATGGGTTCCATGAGCACCTTGTCTTAATAAGAGTACGACTGACACAAAGATTTCTCTCCCATAGGGACTACCATCTTAGCATTACACACTATATAGCTTTGGATGAAGTGCTGTCTAAATAACTACTGATAATTTAAGTAGATTTATCTAAAATTGTTGTTATCTAAAATAGAAAAATACCTTCATGGCTGCAGCAAAACAGTACCTTTAATGTAGGGGAAGACCCAACGTACACAGGGGGTGGATTTCCTTGCCAGCCCTGGAGACGATAGATGTGTCCAACACGAGAACAGGGAACAAACAACAGTTTCCCCCCACATTGCCAGATCTACAAGTTAAAAGTAAAGGTGGAGATATTAATATATGCGCACAGGCATTTAAGACAGACAAATAGATAATAAATAATGGAAGAAACTATTTTTCTTGTTATATCATGTGTTACATTTAAATATTTTTGCTCTGGATGTAAGCGTCAAAATAATAGCTCTCTGAAATGGAAGGATGTATTGAGTATATTTTCAATTCAGCCATGACATTACTCAACTAAATCACTTTTCAGAAAGCTTTTAAAAAGTTTGCCATCTCATTTCATTGCTGTTTTAAAACAAGAGTTAAAGAATGAGTGTACAAAATCTGGAATTGGGTAATTTTTATTATGACAGAATTAATAATATTTTGATTTTATTTAAGCAATTCACATACCATCACTAAGATGGGCTTTGGTTAGATGCCCATCACATTTAAGCTTTTCTTAAGAAAGCCTACTAGGAGATAAGAATGTCTTGCATAATTCATTGTTCCAAGTACATGTAGATTTTCCTTTAACTACAGTAGATGAAAATAAAAAAATGCATAAAACTTATTAACATTCTGAAATTCCCTCCCTCCCAAACATCCTTGGATAATCCACTTATAGAAAAAATAAAACATATTTAAATCTGAATTTAGTTGCTTACAGTTTTCACAAGTTCGAAATGCAGCATCAAATCCTAATTCGAGCTAACTTTGAGGATGTTCCAAATTAGCCCAAATTCCAGATCAAAATATGATTTAACAGCATAAGGAAAACTGGGTACCATAGCCTTTCATTGCATCATCATATTAATTTTAATTTTCTTAAGTTTCATCAAAAAAGACCTCAGATATGCAAGGTCATTACATTTGTTGTCAGCATGCAACACTAGTAAGTATTTAGTTCTTCTGAAAACTGGTTGTGATCTACCTGCAATCAATTTGGAACTCTCTACATAATCAGCACTTCAGTTACTAAACTACTGTATGTAATTTCAATTGTTATTTAGCTCTAAGTAAGATAGAGAATTAGAAGGACAAAGACCCTGTACGTTTAACACCCTTAATAATTACCTTTTGCATATGGATTTACAGCTGAGCAAGTGCACTCAGAGCTTTCCTCAAAATCACGAAGAGCAAGAGTTGTTAGAGGAGCTCTCACTGTACTTTTAGTAAAATTCAGCTACTATTTCACAGATCACTGATAAGGATATTAGATATCTCCACTTTTGTTTGTTAATTGGGACACATTCCTGCTGTCTGCTACTTGTGTCATTATGAATACTGAAGCTACAAGAAGCTAATAATTATCATCTTACGTTTCCTGCTAACTGAAGAGCACACATATGCCTAGGAGTGAAAATAAAATCTGCAGTGACTGCAAATTATGCAGTTACTGTTTCAATTATGAAGACTTCTAAAGAAGTTCTTGAAATTCTGAAAAGTATATGAGATCATTTTTCCACCCCTAAAAATGGTAGGAAGGAGGAAACCAGGGCAGATTACTTTTTGTTGCATCGTTATAGACTTTACAGGTCTGTAAAAAGAGGTACTTGCTCTCTATAATCACCTGGGTTAGAAACATTTTTCTATACTCACCATGACGGCACCCAGTTCCCCCTCATGAAATGTGCCAATCTGGTTTCAGATTAGATATTTAGGCAGATGGTGGGAACCCAAACCAATAACAAAATCTAGATTAGTCAGCATTCTGGTCTCAGCACTAGGCCACCTCTCTGAACACTTCTGCCCCAAAGCCCACAAGGAAACATTGAAGAGACACATTCCTACCACCATCTCCTCATTACAAAACCTACTGGGCTGCATGAGGCAGAGGTGGTGCAAATCAGAGTTCCTCTGAACTCCAAACAGAACTACTTACAGAAAGAAAGATATACTAAACTGAATTAATTATCAATATTTGGTGTTACCTTGTAAGAAATTTCAAAATTTTCACCACCCCAAATTTGAAGCCCTGGATCATAGAGACCCAGTTCAAAGAAGAAATCGCGTTCAATGGCAAACAATCCACCAGCCATTGCAGGGGACCTGAAAGAGGAAGACGACGTTAACTCCTTCTAGCAAAAGGATATCATAATACTTGGCTTGGAAGAAGCATTAATTAAGGAAGCAGTTCATGGTTAACATATGATAAAGATTAAATAAATGGCAGTACACTGAAAAATCATGAAGCTTTGTCATCAGCTGCTCAGAACTTTCTGAGGCAATATCTGCATAACTTCTAGTGAAGTCATAGATTATATTATGTTGGGGTTTTTTAATTACACATAATTTTGGTTGCTATTATTCATTCAGCTAGCCAGCAAGCTTCAATTAAAATAAAAAAGTAAGACTCAGGATGGCAAGACACTTCTCTCTTTGAAGTCATTCAAGTTGCTGAGATAACAAATGAGACCATATAGCAGACAGTCTTACTTTCTGAGGAGCTGCCACATTGAAACTTATTGTCCATTTAACAAGCAACTGAGTTTTTCTGGCCAAATGATACCTTTCTGTCTTCCCCCTCCGGCTCTTTTTCTATCACTGTCACATATGAGACACTTCTCACTATACTAGGTGAAATTTTTAAGAGGGCCTGGGTCAAGTTGTACAAGGTTTCCATTTTAGTTTATTTTGGTTTTGTTTAAATGACTTTGTAAATCCCTCTATGTACAAGGTTCCTTTAACAAGATTTAATGTGTTAAAAAGATGTGGTTTGGTTTGGAGCATTTTTTTGCAGAATGGCATTAACCAAAATTCTTTGGCAGCTTGCTCAGACTGAAATAGAGTAGGATATGTCAAGCCATTTCCAGTGCACATACCAAGCACTTTTCACCTAAGGATCAATAACCAATGGATAAAAGATAGGAGTCTCCTAGTAGCTGGCAATTAAAAAACTGACAGAGAGGGGTTATTTCTAGCACCATTCAGTCTCCTCATTCCATTAGATATATAACTTAGCCGTGCTCCTTTTAACAGCAATTAGTACATATTTCCCTTCTGCACATGAATGTCTGGAGAAGAATTGCTTAAGAAAAAGTAACCTGCAGGATTAGCGTATAACCCATCTGCACAGCAAGGGCAGTGCAACACACATGAAGAGCTGCGGGGTCTATCAGCCGAGTTAAGTATAATATAACATTTATCCAGTTAGTTGCTCTTCAAATCACCTGATCACATGCTGAGTTACTCCTACACGTCAGTTCCTTCTTGTCTGCCTATTGTATTTACCTCCAACACCACGGCTGCATTGCAGGGTTCAGAGGGAAGGGAGATGCACGCTGCATAGCACAGCCCTGTTACTTTCCTGCATTTTTGGTTCTCCTCAGCACTGTAAAGACTTGGCAAGGGTATAGGCCTAAGATACTGGTTTCAGTCTTGGCCTCCAAAGTGCTGTCAAGCGTGTTAAAGAACACAGTAAAATCCACATAAGCTCAGTAGTTTATTTTATGGGATAGGAAGAGGTAAGCATAATATTTCTGAAACAAAGATTCAGTCCTGGGGCAAGTCTCATACCACAAAATGTTTGTTTCTGTGCTTTAAGCTGTTGAGGAGTTTTGCTTGTGTTTGTTTTCTTTTTCAACTAGGCATCCTGACTATGGTTTCAGCAGGACTTTTACGTGGTCTTACTTGCCTTCGCATTGCTACAACAAAATACATACAACCTGGACATAAACAGATGCAGGGAATGTCTCAAAATAGAAGCAGCATTGTAACTCTTAAAGTATTATTAAAAATAAAGTCATCTTTTGAACATTCTGAGAACATGTGTTCTGTGTTTCTGGGAACAGTTTAAAGAATTTTAAGACCTGTTTGGATGGTAAACACAGAACACAACAGCGATATTTGAAATACTTTATCCCCCCCTATGTGAATATTAAAGTTTCAATGTGGACAGCCTTGTCAGAAAATGGTATTATTTATACTGTATACAAAACAGATCAAAGCTTCATAACTTCCTTGCATGTGGTGCCATTTTAGCAGAGAACAATCATGAGTGAGGATAGGGAATTGCCAACATCAATTCTGACAATGTTTAAATCATGTATACAGGCAACAGAAGACATTAGATTCTGAAGATGTGAGGATTGCTTTCAAATGTAGTAACACGATTAGTTAAGTGTGAAGGGGAAAGTAATAAAAACCAGCAGAACCACAATCTCCCAGTCTTTAAAAGCCATGCAGAAAGCCTAGATTTCAAGCTAGAGTTTCTAGCCAGTTTCTGTTTGCTGGGAAGTAAATATGCCCCCTTACAAAGTTTAAGGAAAAGGTGGGACTTCTGTGAAAGTTATTGGAGTTGTCCCAGAAAATAAGGTGGTGGGGTTCTATTGTTTTTGGTTTTTAATATGTTATGTGTATTAGATTAAAATCCCCCAATATACTGAAATCTTGGAAAAGATCTAGCCAAGATTCTTAAATAGTCTTCTCTGTCAGATGTGATTTATTATGAAGCAAGTGGGAGAAATAGGACAAATGGGGTTTTTTAATGCACATGCATAATCCACAAGCTGTAGGCATGCATCAAGTTATGATATCAGGCTACAGATTTTATGCATTATTGGCTATTATAAATAATCACAGCATGCTTGTTATTTCAAATCAAATGGTTAAATGAGCACTGTTGTTTCCAACACTACTTAAAAAAAAAAAATCATAGCTCAAAAAGTTTTCCCTGGGAAGTCATACAATATTTTATTTTGCCAAACAAAATTCTGCTATTCTAACGTACAGCCTATTAACCACACAAGAGCAGGAATGGAGAGGCAGCACAAGGTAGCAAAGGTATTTTGAACGAAATCAGTTATGGCAATCAGATCTGATTAAACAAAGCAGCTGGTGTGGTTAGAAATAAGATTTTCAAGACATGCAAGTTTTAGTGGATCAATATCGACTTCAGAAAAAATGAGAAACGTGTAAGTGATTTAGTGATTACCGATACGGTTCAGTTTTTGTCTTTCTGCTTTCCTTCTCTCGCTTGGTCAAAGGAACCCTCTTCCATAGCATACTCCAATCCCATGCTCCTCTAGCAAACCCATCTTCGTCACCACCCCCTTGAGGCACAATCTTAAAAGTGTTGCCATCAATGACATCTATAAGCGGCACAGTGCATGTGGTTCTGCAGGGTGGCAGATGGTGGCAGGGAAGATGTGGTTATGTGCAAGGACCCGCGTGGCACACGTGCACCGACCGTAGTTCATGGGAAAAGAGGGGGGAGGGAAAAATGAAAGGGTTTAGACAATTATTCATTAGAATTCACAGTATGTAAACAGCTTGCTTTACCGATAGGGCTCAGTTTTATATTTTCGTTTGGACTTTTCCTTGTGGTTTAACGGAATTCGTTTCCATAGTAAACTCCAGTCCCAGGCCCCTCTGGCAAAACCATCTTCATCCCCACCTTGCTGTGGCTCAATGGAATAATCGTTCCCATCTATGTAATCTATTAGAGGTACAGTACATGTAGTTCTGAAACATTTATAGAAAGGAAAGAAAGAGTAAAATACAATTTCAGAAGAGTGATCTGTCTAATCTGAAATTTACACCACTAATCATTAATCTTAAAGAGTAGTTTATATGAAAAGTCAGTAAAAAATGAAGCCTCATTAGAAGAGAGAGTAATTTTTTTATGTTGTTTCAAGAGGTTCTAAAAGCAGAACAGTTTGCCCTGAAATTTTAATTTATCAATACTTCATCCTATATGTGTACTTCTTGACACTCGCCTTTTAGCAAAAGATGAACCGTTAGAGGGCTAGGGTTCCCACATTATTATTATTTCCCATAATTTCTATTCATATAAAATCTTAGCTGTCAGTAAATATGATAACCTCTTAGTTTTTACTAGTGCAAATGTGCATTTTCACTATTCTGTCCTGTTCAACTGCACTGCAAATCCAACCTCTCAGGATAAAAAAGCATTACTAGTGCTCTCCTAGGAGTAGTCTTCAATAGATTTTTTTCCTTTTTGATTTGTAGTATGCTCCTCATTATGATCTATCACATATATTCATCAAGGAAAAGATATTATTTTTTCATTCCCCCTAGATTTTCCAAATGTGTTTACTAGTGACCAACCTTGGAGCACTTCATGTTAATTCAAATCTTATGAGGCAGAAAAAATAAGTGAGGAGACCCCTGGTCCTCCCATAATCTGCACTTCTGGGGGTGGTGCTGATGGATGACTCTGAAGCTGCCTTTTCTCACCGCCTTTCTTGTGTGTTAGTAACACACACTCAGTGGAAGCACACAAGCATTTCCATCTTCTCCTTCGTATCCTGGCCCAAAACATAGCCTTGAAGCTATGTTACAGCCTTTAAAACACAACCTCTCCTCCTCTCTTAAGAACTATCTGGTAGTACAACATATTAACAAATACTTTTTAGGATTAAGCAGTTACTTTATGGGATTAAAGAGTTTAAACAAGCACACAGTTTCCTAAACACATATAACCCTGACCACACAAGCCAAGAGCACAGTAGCACACAGCAACGACTGCATTTCAACAGCTGAAAGAAATGAAGCCCATGGGGATCTTCCTCCTCTGTCATCTCTCAGATCCCACGTACGCAGTGCAGACATTTCCACCAGTGACTCCCAGCAAATGCCTGGGCTTGTGGCAGGGACAGGCTCAAGCCCTGGCCTCGGTTCGCTAGAGACAACATTCCAAAGTGCTTCAGAGAAAACAAATAAGACCATATTGCAAGACCAAAGATTAGAAAGTTATAAAACTCTTGAGATTACATGGACTTTAAATGCCCATTAAATTAAAACACTTGCTGCTACTTTTCCTCTACCAAAAATCATATTTTCATTATTTTATTTAACCAAGCTCCTTATTCAGTCACAATAGAACATTTTTATGAGAGTTCTGCAGACTGATGCAGAAGATGAGCTGTCCTATATTTAATATATATTAAGCCAAATATTCAGCATGCCTACTGAAATATGCTATCTGGAGATTTACTTTCCTTACTATTTTCCATCCTCCTTACATAGCTTCTATGCTGGAAGAGAATAAAATCATCATACAGCAAATACTGATATAGTTTGGTACAGATGCATATTGATATAAAACATATTGACTATAGCTTGAGAAGTGACAACTGTTACTGTGACTTTTCCTTCCTGAGAGGCCAGACACTGGAAATAACGGGAGAACATTACCTGTCCTTAGATATGGGAGCTATAAGTGGCGCATACCAATTAATTCCCACCTCACAATGGGCATCAAGGTAAACCAAAACCTTCAAAAGAAAACAAAAGTGAAGTAATTTATATTTCTGTATATGAGATCACAATGATTTAATTAAACTTATTTACACTGAAATACTTTCATATTATAAACAAAAAAGAAATTTAAATGAGTAAAATAATCTCTTAAAAACAATATTAATAATACAATACTGCTTTTCTACACATCTATTTGAACACAGAACAACCACCACCTCTTCCCTTAAAATTGAAAAAAAAAAAGAAAAAAAAAAAAGATAAGAGCTGTGTGTGTGAACTGGCTCTTACCTGTCCATGTTTAGCCTTCTGGGCTCCAATGCTCCTAGCTTGGATTAAACCTTCTCTCCTCTCATTTCGAAATACCTTTACAAGGCCGTTCCACTGCTTAATATACTCATCCAGCCTCTCTTTCAAGTGTGCTACCAAATATCAAGAAAAGAAATATTTTGGTGAGGTTTAATAATAAACAGTTTTGTATTCTCAATATAACACAACTCCAACTTTACTTAAAAATAAACCAACAGGCGTTTAGGATTAAGAGAAACATTAATTGAACTGCTCATACTATTTCTCACAAACACTAAATGTGACTATATCAAGACTTGGAGCTCTCTGACTTCACAGTACAGGTTTGTCTCTGGCACGTGTGAAGAAAAAGCAAGTGAAGTGGTTGGCGACACCACAGGGGAGCTGGGTGGACAATTCTCAGTCATTTCAACATATCACATAGTGGCTTTCAGGTCTTCACTTGTACCTCAACCAGGCAGACGATCAGAGAAGTTTTTACCCTGCTGCATATGGTCTTTCCTCATTGGACAATGTCACATGTACAGTTGAAGGCATCACTTTTCATTAAACTTTTTACTCACTTTCTTTTTACCTCCCAATTTTTTTGTGCCAGTTTTTAAATTTGGAAACTTGAGACAGAAATCCACCTTACTCAAATTATTCTTCTCCCTCATCTAGACCTGTGCCTTTTTGGGTTTGGAATGGTCCTACACTACTGTTCTAATGAAACTAGTAATTGTAGGGCTAGAATTGCAGTGAACGAGCTAATGCATATGATACTGATGAGCACATTATACACTACACAATGGAAAGTGACAGGAAACCTTTAGCCAAAGCAACTTGGTCAATGGACAAGTAACTACATAAGAATCGAGATAGGCTGTGCTTGAATGGTTACAGATTTGTATTTGTACATTGCTCTTTGCCAAACTAATCTGGAAAATACATTCCTACTGCATAATTTGAAAAAAAGTTCCTAAGGTTGCACAATATTTCTGCATACATGACTCTTGAGAAGACTCACAAAGGCAGAACGGCTGGCATCAGGTGCTTGCCATTTGAAATTAGGCTGATTTAACTACTGGTGTTAATTTAAAATCTATTTTTTGTACTGAAAGGCTGGATAGAATTGTCTACATCTTCAGCTTCTCTCAACTGGGAACGAAAATAAGCCACCTAAGCTACAGCTGAAGCATTTATGCACTTGTCTGCACCACCTTCAGCGACAGTAAGATGCCATGCCTGCACTGACCTAATGGGAGATGGGACATGCAGAGGTGGATGAAGAAGGATATCCCTTTCAGCAGCAACAAGCCATCAGCTGCAACCTTTTCCACGTCCTGAATGAAAATGATTGAAGTCTGGAGCTTGCTGCAATTCACATTTCAGTACGTTTACCTTCTTGCCAATGGTATTAAAAATAATCTAGTTTAAGCAAAAGCTACATGCAAATAATTGCAATAGAAACGGTGTTTTTTACAAGTGAAGTTCCAAACTTGAAAATTCAGCAATTCTACAAAAGAACAATCTTCTGAAACCACTATCTTTTAATACCTTTACTATCCCTTCCTTTCATAAAAGAATAAGTTTTCTCAACTAGAAGTTTTACATATCCTCCTCTTTCTCCCACTCATTTACAATTTCTCTTGTGTGTTAGGAAAACTTCAAGGACACATAAATATCTAAATACAGAAAGAACAATTTTATCATATATGCTGTACAGAATAACATGACATGTAATATATATAGAATATATGATAGCCACGACAAATTTTTATAGCATAAAATCAACAGTTATGAGGTCATACTGAAGTGGTACTAAGAGAATCTTTATCCCACACCATTATTTATTCTTCAAATTGCAAGTACACTTACAGAAGAACTGCCAGGAATATTTTAAAGATTTAAAACCTGAAGTTATTTTCAGCTTTCCTCCCTGTGAAGCCAAATGTTTTAGTCATCAAATGTTCAACTATGTAAAGCTCACAAGGAGCTGTAAAAACCTGTCATACTGATTGTGTGCTTTTCTACAGTGTAAGTCTCAGGACTTTGCAGTCCATTATCTGAAACCATGCCAACGTTAGAAGCAAAATGCTATTTCCCACAGGAAAGCCGAATCTTCCCTCCTTCCCATACTACAAAGCCTGCTTGACAGTAGTGTATAAAATCCTGATACTTCTACGGTTAGAAATAGTATGGCTAACATTAAATTTTGTTCACCTAGAATGTGTATTTATTTTATTTGTCAGCAGCCTTACAATATTCTGGTTTTTGTTTAAAAATGTATATTTTACCCTCCAAAATATTCTAACTATCAATCTGGTCTACCATTGTTTGGGTTCTTCTCTCATGTCTCAGTGCATGATTAAAGCATGAATCAATGTTTCTAAAAAACATGTCCTTTCTTTAAAAGACCTTAGGCATTGCAGATTACAAGGGGAGGAGGAATGCATTTTTTTTCCCCTCGACTTGTTGATCTTAGTTTGAGAACTAGAAAAATGGTATCAGAAGTTCTCCCTCAAGCAACCATCTGCGAGTCCCCTCTGCTGTAACACTATGAACATGGGGCACTCAGCTTTGATAAAAGCACTGATTAGTGCTTCGGTTTCCCCACTGCAAACACCATTAAACAAGCTAATAAAAATACAGATATCTGTCATCTGTTATCTTCGGGTGTTGGTTGACAGCCGACTGAACATGAGCCAGCAGTGTGCCCAGGTGGCCAAGAAGGCCAATGGCATCTTGGCTTGTATCAGAAACGGTGTAACCAGCAGGTCCAGGGAGGTTATTTTCCCTCTGTACTCAGCACTGGTGAGACCGCACCTCGAGTACTGTGTTCAGTTCTGGGCCCCTTGCTACAAGAAGGATGTTGAGGCTCTGGAGCGAGTCCAGAGAAGCGCAATGAAGCTAGTGAAGGGGCTGGAGAACAAGTCTTGCGAGGAGTGGCTGAGAGAGTTGGGATTGTTTAGCCTTAAGAAGAGGAGACATTACTGCTCTCTACAGCTACCTGAAAGTATGTTGTTGAGAGGAGGGCACGGGCCTCGTCTCCCAAGTGACAGGGGACAGGATGAGAAGGAATAGCCTCAAGCTGCGCTAGGGGAGGTTTAGGCTGGACATCAGAAAAAAAATTTTCACGGAAAGTGTCACTGGGCATTGGAACAGGCTGCCCCAGGGAGGTGGTTGAGTGACCATCCCTGGAAGTATTTAAAAGACGGGTCGATGAGGTGCCTAGGGGCATAGTAAAAGGTTTAGTGTTTGATAGGAATGGTTGGACTCGATGATCCTGGAGGTCTTTTCCAACCTAGTGATTCTGTGATTCTGCAATTCTGTCTATGCTTATTTCTTCCAGTATGGTTATCTTATGGGATGCTGCATCAGTGAGAAATACAGATGGTGATAAAGAAAAGTAAGTAAAGGTAAAAAGTAGACAAAGCCTTTAAATGCTACTGTGAGCACAATTATTTACCTCACAGTCACTCTTTACAGGTGCACTGGCTACAAACGCAAGCTGCATCAGCTGAGATATTGTTATCTATGCTTTAGAAAGCAAGCAAGCTGATACTTAAATACATAACAAACAGTCACTGAAGACCTCACTACTTCTGAAATTTGCATTGCGCTTCCAGAACACCTGTATCCGCCACACATAGAACTCACAGTAAAATAAACTGCTTCTATCAAGAAACAGAAGAAAACACAGGTAAAACCCCCACATGTAGCACCATGGCCACACTGGCATTATGGTAGAAGCTGCTGCAACACTTCTTGGACTTTAATGTACATTAATCAGAGGTCACCATTGAAAACGTCAGAACTAGCACCACTCAGTTACGTTGGCATCATCTTCTTGCTACTGTTCCCTTTGTGTTCTGACAAAGGAAAAAATTGCCTGACCAGAATTCAGCACATCTCTCCACATAGTTCTTCACAGTCAAACCCTACTGTTTGCAGAAAAGATTAAGGAAGGAAGGGAGACTGTTTTTCAGCAAAAAAACCCTGCTCCTAACTGGCTTTATACAACGAATTATAATAAAAAGAACCTTTTCCAAGCATTGCAACTGCTTCTTCCTGTAAAGCATAATACATTTAAGCTTCCATACTGCTGTAACTCCCTTCTGATGAAAGAGGATTTCTCATAAAGACGGACAAGTGGGGCTCCTTATGAGCCAGACTTTAGAAGCATTTGCAACAGCTATTCTCCATTTTAATTACATATCACCAGAGAAGGCTGCAGCTAAGGAATAAAGTCAGTGTGTGAGCAAGTATCTGCCCAAGTCCAGCACCTATGTTCCTCAACATGGGTCTCAGAGTGTAAAATACTCTTTGCTGAGTGGCATGACAGATATAAAGCATGAAGTTCGAAAGCAGGTGGAGAAGGAGAAAATTCCATATCTGTGCTGTCAGCACTGCTTTACTTCTGGCTGAAACAACATAAAGTCATCAACAGCTCTGCTGTGATTAAGACTGTTTGGGTTTTGCTGCTCTCCTACAACTGGAGATCTCTTCAAGTGGTGGCATGCTTCACAGACTGTATTAGTTCATACTTCTATGACAACAAAGAATTGGAGCCTGGTTCTACTCTCTTGGTCGTTTTCCATCTAGAATGCAATTTGAATTACTGAAATTAAGTTAATTATGTTTATCAAGTAATAGCCTAAAGCAGTTTGAAGAATTACTACAGAGAAATAGTACAGTTGCAGCAAGGTATTCGGAGCCATTCCAGTCCATGTTAGTTCTCCAGTCACTCATACACAAGAAAATTGCATCTTAGAATCACAGAAAGGAATAGTAGAATCTATTTATGTTGCAAAAGACCTTCAAGACCATCAGGTCCAACCCTTAACCCAACAACTTCACCACTAAACCATGTCCGTAAGCACCATATTTACACGTCTTTCTCCAAGAATGGTAAGTCAATAACTTCCTGGGCAGCCTGTTCCAGGGCCTGACAATCCTTTCAGTGAAGAAATTTTTTCTAGTATCAAGCCCAAACCTTCCCTGTCACAACTCAATGACACTACCTCTTATCCTATTGCTTATTACTTTGGAGTAAAGACCAATAACCACTTCACCACAACCTCCCTTCAGGTAGTTGTAAAGAGTAATAAGGTCTCCCCTCAGCCTCCTCTTCTCCAGGCTAAACAACCCCAGTTCCCTCAGCGGCTCCTCATATGACCTGTTTTCCAGACCCTTCAGCAGCTTCATTGCCCTTCTTTGCACACACTCCAGCACCTCAATGCCTTTCTTGCAGTGAGGGGCTTAAAACTGAACACGGCATTCGAGGCACAGCCTCAGCAGTGCTGAGTACAGGGGCAAGATCACTTCCCTACTCTTGCTGGCCACAACTTCTAACACAAGCCAGGATGCTATTGGCATCCTGGGCCACCTGGGTACACTGATGGCTCATATTTAGATAGCTGTCAAACAGCACTTCCAAGTTATTTTCTGCTGGGCAGTTTTCCAGGCCCAAATGCAGGACTTGACACTTGGCCTTGTTCAATCCTATACAACTGGCCTCTGTCCATCGATTCAGCCTGTCCAGATCCCTCTGTAGAGCCTTCCTTCCCTCAAGCGGAAAAACACTCCCACAAAACTTGGTGCCATCTGCGAACTCATTAAGGGTGCACAAGATCCCCTTATCCAAATCATTGACAAAGACAGTAAACAGAACTGGCCCCAACACCGAGCCCTGGGGAACATCACTTTGTGACCGGCCTTCAACTGGATTTAACTCCATTCAACACCACTCTCTGGGCCTGGCCATCCAGTCAGTTTTTTACTCAGTGAAAGGTACATTTGTCCAATCCATGAGCAGCCAGTTTCTCTTGAAGTGTGGGAAATATAGACACAAGGGTCTGCTGGATGTTAGGTCCAGGCTAGCTATATCTGCTAACCATTCAGATATGGGCAGAGAGTATAAGCAATGTGCTGTATATCAAAACACATTTATTGAAAAACACTGCTTTTATTATATGTAATAATATATATTATTATACTAATTGTCATGTATTGGAAAACTGTAGTGCCAGTTGTTATACCAGACAAACTCATTCCACGAATTATATATACAGAGCACAACATCAGCTAAAACTCATGTGAAACCCAAATACTGAGTCCAACCATTAGTAAAAAGACTGGTTGTTTTTTCAAGAGAACATCAGTGTCACAGCTATCTTATACAGCTAACTCAGTTTTTGAATAGCTCTGAAGGAAAGCTGTGATCCCAGCCGAAAATGAATAACACAGCATGTCTACTGACTGAGTTATTAAAATTATATCCCTCAAGAGAGAAGATATTTTTGTTTTATAGCGTGTATGTACATCTAAGCCAAATTTTCAAAAGCTGTAAAAGGATACAGGAGACTACAAGGTAGCATTCAGTATCTTTACTACACTAAGCCAGTTGCATTCAGGTTTCCAAAACTGGTAATTTTTCCTCTCTTGTAAGAATAAGGAGAAATTGATACGTACCTAGCTAAAGTTATGATGTAAAGACTAACATATAATAACTATTTTTAATACTGATTTACATGCGAAAAAGGCAACCCTAACTAAGTAACGAGCTTGGTTTTAAAATGTATAGTGTCTATAACTGCAGAAAATAACTCCTCCTATGATGCCGGAGCTGGGAAAAGCCCAAATCAGTTGATAAAATGGAGAGTCTCAGAACAGGCTCATCTACTTTCCATGCCACTATCCAATGCAGCTATTATAAAAACAAAGAGGAGGGGGTAAAGGGAATGTATCGTATGCTGCTGACCAGTTCAAACTTGCCTGGGGTCCTAAAAGCCATCACGGCTATTGACTAAAGAAATTGACCTCCTGCACACTCAAAGTTCTGTTTTTATTTATGTGTCTACTCTTTTCCTCTGTGTTCTATTCAAGAACTACGCTTCAATACAGTTTTGGGGAACATGCAGTTTTGGTACGCTGTTCTGAAATTCACTTGAAGTTCAAAACCAGGCTAATTTCCTCTATACAAATGAACTTATGCTTCTAGCACACACTTTCAGTTCTCCTCTGTATTCAGCCTTGGTCTGCATTAATGCTGAAGACACCATCATTAAAGGAAAAAAGTCAGTGTATGTTTATATTTATAAGAATCATACATAAGTCCATACATCATGAATATAAATGAAGATCACAACATATATTACAAAGGAAGAGGAAAATCTCTGTACTTGTGAAAATGTTAATATGCAGGACTCATTCAAAAGCACTTAAATTCTTAAAAGCCCCTCCCCCAATAAGAAACAATAACAACCTCAACATGATGTTCGATAAAGGAAAGGATACTATAGTGAAAATGAATCAGAATAATTCAATAGGCCTAGATAAATTTTTATCAGAGTGTATATATATATATATAAATAAAGGAATCTGGATTACTATATGGAATAAATAAATAAATTTTTCCTAAGAGGCTTAACTCAAACTCCTTCAATACTCTTAAAACTGCTTGTTTTAACAAGGGCTAAGAGAGGTAGCAGTTATTCTAGCTTTGTATTACATACAACTTCACAACTGTGGAAGAGAGCCCACCACAAATCCTGTATTTCAAACAGCTGAATACACATACAGGATTGCCACATTTATGAATCCGGTTCATCAGATAAGAGCTTTCCTTTCAGTGAAAACTGAAAGGACCATGAAGAGGCAACTTATTTTTCTTGCAAAGTTAACTCAGTACATGGCAGGTAATAAATAAAAAGAAAACTATTTCTAAAACAAACGAGGTTTCCTTTTCTACAAGTAGTGTGCTAATATCCCAAATGTACCTTTGTTGCTAAAATCATCAATCAGCACAATTTCTGCCAAGTACTTCCTTGGTGTTCTCTTAATGACACTGTGGACCGTCCTCATGAGTGTGGACCATCCTTCATTATGGAAGACAATGACAACGCTGGAGGTGAGCAGGTTATCATCATAGTGCCAGTATTTGCATCTGTAAAAAAGATTTGACTTTATTAGTTTTCACATTACAATTTACAGAACTGCTTAACAACATCTTTCTGCAAATGAAATCTTCACTGATGGCTATTCTTCACATTGAAGAGAAGCAGGATGTAAAAGGTAACAGAAGTGCATCGCAGAGTTACTAGATTCAAAACTGTAGCTCGTTTCCAATTAGGAAGCCTTTTTGCCTCCTGGGAGAGATAGGATGTAGCTAATGAACAATGACAGCTGTCTCAACAGCAACATGCTTCCTCTTGTGTAAGTGGCTGGCATTCCACTGGCACTGCTGAGTCATCCCTACCACCATGACCACCACCTTGCTGCTTGCATGGGCAGCAAAAAATAATGGAGGAGAAGCCCCAAATTACAGCCGCCAAAATGAAAGTCTTCTTCAACACATCAGATACCATGATTTCTGACAGACTGTGCATTTGGCTCACCTACTGCATAATACACAATAAGAGTGCTGCTTTATTTTTTTTCCAAGCCTCTTTAAATCAGCTTTACCTAGTAGAATAACTGTCTATGAAGTGTTTCTGTTGGCTTTATATAGTCCACATACAATTAGCAAAAAGTTACATTGCACAGTTAACAAAGTTAGATTGTTGTGGCAAGGCAAAAGTCATTAATTTCATCCCTTTCACAATAAAACACTTAAACGCGGTGGGTAAAAATAGTGCGTAAACTTCCTAGAAGTACAGCAGCAGTGTACAAAATGCTCATATCTGCAAAAAACTACTTCCATTTGCAAAAACTGTCAGAATAGCATAGATGATCATGGGGAATATGTAATCCCATGGCAGATAAAATGTCAACTTTACTGTTTATTATTCATGATAAACTTCCAGGTACAGCAAATATGGCCAAAAAAAAAAAAATATCACCAAATCCGTTCAGGGTTCCAGCTTGGTGTGACATGAAAAACACTTCTGTATCTATTTAAGACATTCTGCATTTCAATTTCACTCTGGGTTTGGACTCAGGTTGTTTTTTTGCCTGACATACTAAATGGTAGAAATTCCTTTGTAAAAAAGCAATATGAGTAATTCAGTCCATGCTTTCCAAAAACTACTAGTCACACTTATCAACAAAGTGTTTTATTTGCAATCATAATGTCCACTTCCCTAGCTACAATCCTAAATGAGAGTTTTTACAATCCCCTTAATTTCCACCAGTCACAATATTACCTGGAAGCTTCCCTACCTGGTCACTAGCCCCTTTTCCAACTATAATAATACAATTCCTATCACCAAACCCAGAGACAGAGCACCTTTGATTTCAATGGGCAAGAGACTTCTTTTTTTATCTCTCAGCAAGCAGAGTTTCTACTAGAGACAATCTGACTTCTCAAAGACAATTACAATGTATTAAGAAATTATTCTTGATAAATGGAAACTTTAAAACTTGTGGATGCACAGATTTCCATAGCTATATTTCTCTACATAAAATAAAAGCTTAAATGCACAGAAACATTCCCGTGTTTGAAAAGAAACAACCTTAATAATCAGAAACCACCAGTTTATGAAACTAAATCAGGTTAAACGTGGAAAGAACTTACTCAACGGATCTACAGGTATTCAAAGAGCATTTCTTTCATGAAGAAGGACATATTTCAATAATTGTCAGGAAACACCACCAATACATATTTCTCACCCACCAGAACCCCCCCTCCAAAAAAAAAGTAGTAACAGACTATTTCTTTTGGTCCTCTGGGAAAAGAAAATTACAGTATCAAAACAGTCGATAACATAGCTAGATCTAATCAAGCATTTCTTCTCTTAGACAGGCAAGCTATAAGTAACCTCTAAAACAGCGTGGTCTCTGCAAGTACGTTTTGCTGACTAAACTCCAGCTCAATTGTTCTTATGCCTGAAGCAGCCACAGCTCATCATATTTATAAGCTACAAATGCTAGATTGACTGTTTAAAATGCATGGTTCAGGCCACTGAGCTCTTCATTCTATAAATCCCTCTCAAAAGATTTCACCTGATTACAGACCTCAATACTTTCATTTGTGGTGCAAGTATTTAAGCTGTCAACAGCTTATTTAGATATTTGCAGAGATAAAATGGGTATGCTACTGAGGTATGTTAAGTCAGCAGAGTAAAAGAAAGGTTCTCCATCGTGTGTTTAATAAACAAATTAACAACAGAACTGGTTGCTTTACACATATGTCCACCTAGATTAATTCTGGTGGCACAGTGATTTTAAAATGCAGGAATACACATTCAAAATTGTGGCATGTCAGCTGAACGCCATTCAAGAGCTCCACGTAAAAGTTAGTTGAAAATAACAGTACCTGTTTGCTTTAAGTGGGCTGTGCTGTGCTGCTGACCTGCACCTTCAGAAGTTTAGCTAGGAAACTTTTTTGGCCCCCAGTTAAAAAGACAGGCAGCCACCACATTTCAGATTTCCTTCAACAACAGAAACAAAGTAAATACTACAAAAATCCCCAAATCCTTTGGCTGCTTATTTCTTGCTGCAGTGCAGGCATGTAACTTTTAGGCACAAAATGGGGAAAAGCATAAGAATGAAAGACAGTAAGTAACTAAACATGATTTTTGGAAGTCCAAAACTACGAAAAAAACCTAAATTGAACAACACATCTGTGTGCAATTTATAAGCATTTTTTGATCTGTATTTAATACATTTTTAAAACATAAACCCAGAGGTCTAGACAGGCCTTTTGCTACATATCCAACTTAATCTCCTCATATTTGTCAGCACATCTTACTTTTTAAACTCGAAAAATAAGGTGTTGCTAAATGTGCCAATTGCAAGCCATAAAAGCACTACATTTATACCTCTCGTAAAATCATACTTCTAGTTTTTTCCAGAGGTTTTATTTCACTTATTGGACAGTCCTCAGGCTGACTCATCAAGCCTATAATCTCCAACAGACTGCAGTCACTTCTGTGCACAAACTTGTCTCTCATCTTGCACTGCAAATTGGAAGGTTTGAAACATATAGTTATTTTAGGTATATGCAATTAATGTATATTTTAGTATCTGTGGCAATTTTCCCAAGAAATTAAAATGTTACTCAATTATTTGAGTGACAAAAATCAGGAGAGTCGGCTCTCCTTTCCCTCTACATCCACAAGGAAGGAAGCTGGCAAGCACCTTTTTCTGGTGGAGCAGCACTGACATCCAGTGGTTAGCAAACCAAATACCAAGTAATCATGAATGCTTTGTGTTTGAAGTAGAATTTTACAGTACTAGTTTTTCTATAAATTTTAGGCACCAGAAAAGGAATATAAAAGACCTGAATTTCCAGACTCACGCTTCAGTTTTAAAAGATGGGATTCAAGCAGATACAGGCATCCAGGCAAAAGCTGCAAGCTACTGAAAACTGGGATGGAGCAGACTCAAAGTACAAAAGAGTCTGTGACAGAGGATTTAAATGAGTTTCAACCTCCAGCTTCACCTCCAGGGTGCTGTCCTGACCACATATGGTAGTGCGGTGCCTTTTCAGGTATAGCCTGCAGGCTAAAGGTGCTGATATGCTGTGAACTGTATTAGTAAACAAACTCATTGCAAAAAAAATTACTTTGATTTCTTATTGGTACAGCTGAGAGGACAGTACATTGCAGTGGATACAGCAATGAGAAGGCTGCATCCTTAAGCTAGTCTTGCCTCTGTACACTTCATGTAACTTTTCCTGACCCCTGTAGAGGGGCAAGAAGGAACAGGCACGCATGACAACACTTTCCGTGGGCAGTGCTGGAGAGAAGGGCAGCTCCTCAGGGAACTCATGGGTGAAAGGAAGCAACACCTTCAGATCAGTCCATGAGTAAAAACTTCCTGTTCCTATATCAGCACTGAGGGAAAACATGGACTGATTCATCAGTGGAGCAAGAAAAAACCTTTTGAAAGATACCAGTGATCTAATGGAGAAACAATGAGTAATGTTTCTCCTGACTATTAGTCTGCATGCTTAAGGTGTGAATTAGTCCTACTCCCTCCCTCTCCAGTACTGGGAGGGAACAGCACTGTCAGACACTGTACTGCACCAACGTGCCTATCCTTCAAACACATAGCTCTGCGCTCGCCACAGCAGGAGAGAAGCCCTTTTACAGGGGACCCCTCTGCACAGGAGATCTGGAGATCTGGGCTGGAGCAAGCCTCGGCTTGAGGAAATTTCTGCTCTTACAGCTTTGTACTCTGTTCATTGGTTTGCTCTAACTTCTGGCCCCTGGCCCCACAAAAGTCATTGTGGGTACATGC
The DNA here is from genome assembly GCA_033459285.1 of Clamator glandarius. NCBI lineage: Eukaryota > Metazoa > Chordata > Aves > Cuculiformes > Cuculidae > Clamator > Clamator glandarius. Next base: position 735,348 of record JAUNZM010000936.1, on the reverse strand, counting down.
TCCAAGGACTGGACTCCTACAGCCTCCCTGTTACTAATCACTTATGTTGCAGGCATAGGCTCAAATTTCCTCAGGCTAAAAAAAGACCAGGATAGAGGCTACTTCTCTGGAAGAGTACTCCAGGTATCAAGCAAAAATGCAAGAGGCAACAAGGAGAGCAGCTCAATGGCAATTTAAGGGTGTGCCCCAATCAGATAACTTAGAAGGCAACCTGAGCCAATAAAAGTGCTTCTCATGTCATCCTGAATCCCTAACTTCCATAGCATACCAGCACCTAAGCTCTAGCAAGAAGTATTTAGGCTGACCTCCAATTCTCAATCCCAATATGATCTTCCTTAGGTCAGCTTGCACCTGAGCACATCAGTCCCCTCTATTGTTTTTAAAGCACAGTACTTGTGTGCTCAGAACAAAACGTAGCAACGTGGATTTCTTCAAGAGAGGATCTACCATTACATTCCTGTAACCGCTCCAGCACCTAACTCCCAAGAAGCTCAAGTCAGCTGTTCCAAGATGAGAGCCCTGAATCAGTACAAAGCTGAAGGTTTAAATTTAGCATTTATTCTGAAATTGTAATTAACAATAAAACTGGAATCTCTCCTCTCCATTAATATAAAACTGTTCACAATTTTAAACTGTATTTTAAATTTTCTTCCATGTTTAAAGTGGTATGAGATTCATAGTGACATCAGTTATCACCTACTGGTAATTGTTTCACGGTGCATGCATTTTTCTCACTCTTAAAGAGGGTGTAGCATTAGCAGAGCCCAAAAATAAGTTGTGAGCTTTGTTTTCATTTGTAGCTTCCTCTTCTAGTAAGACCTGTTCTTATCATACAAGGAGAGTGATTCAGCAGACAGCATGCTGTTTAAATACTTCAATACTGAATTCAAGGGCTACTTGTTATTCTAAATCATCAATTTATCATGACTGCTGCAGTAAGCTGCATCTACCCCCTAGGAAGATGGATAAGAGTTTCTTTCAGAAAATACCTTCAACAGTTTGCTCATCTGCACAGTTGACACAACTGAGGTCCTAGGTGAGCCCAGCTGCTTGATGTCTGCAAGTCACAAGGATCATTGCTTAAGTCTAAGAGCAGGTAGAAACAGATTGTAGAACTGGGCATTTACTTGTTAAGATACAACTAGGTAAAACTAATGTTTATACTGGCTTTGTTACCTATGAAATCTTACAGGGTATTTTTATGCATCATCAACATCAATAGAAGATTATACTAGTCAACTTACAAAATTGGTTCTGGAAGATACCTGAACAGACAACCCAAGAAGGACAGTTTGATCAGCTGAGTTATTTTCTGGTTTTCCCTTGTGGCAGACAGCTGCAAAACCTGTACTATACACTACCTAAAAGCTTAAATCTACACTGAAACAGCATTTTCTTTTTCTAATATCAGCTACAAGCTTTGTCTATTTCCATTCCTGAAGTAGCCTGCAAGGCTACGTGACTAAACTTTATTAGTAGTGCCCCTGGGAGCACAAACTACATCTCTTATCATGCCTTTCAAAGTGCCACACTCCAATTTCAAGGCAAGATTTGTACAAAGACCCCCTATTAAGGTTAACAGGATAATTAAAGGAATAAACTTCATATTCTTTTTAAATCACAAAATTCTTGTCCATAGTATCACTTGCCCAACACTGAAAAAGCTGAAACAATGAACACAACAGGGCAGCTAGGTGGCTAAAATAGGGAAGGGGAACCAAAGCTGGTTTTCGTTTAAAGCATTGTACCATCTCCCCTCAGGTCTCAAGTCCTCCTGCAGCACAGTAACACAGCGTGCACTACTGCAAGGAGGAGATGGGGCAAGCGCATCACTCAGCACCAGTGCACGACATGGCTGGCTGCACAAGAGCTGTTTGTTGCAATGCACTTTCCACTCCTTTCTGGAGCAAGCTAGTGTTGCGTCCTCAGAAAACACTGGTAAAAAGCTACAACTTGCTGCATATGGCAATTCTCATCACTTCTTCACTGAGGTAGGCACTAGTTTATGAAGCCAGGGCTTGATGCATTTGCTTATGAACAGCTCAGATAAGACTGGAAAAGGAATAATTTTAGATTTATCAAACACTGACAAATTTTATTTAATATAATAAACACAAAGCTAAAAATAAGTTTGAGGCATTGGGTTCAGATAGATATTTCTCATCAGATATTAACCCCTGAAGTTCCTGCCCATGCTCAGTTGGACTGAATTATAACTTACACAATTCAATTTTATTCAAGTGCTCTACCACAGTGAGTTCTGTTTAACAGAACAAGACAGAGCATAAGGAATTAATTTCTTTTTTTAGCTTCATATTCAGATTACAATACATTTGACAGAATACTTCTTTCATTTGCCCCAAAATTTCTATAATGCAACATGGCACCTGGAGGGTTACACAAGCCACTGCAGAAAGCATCTCAGACTTTCCTCTGCCCTCTCCTCCGAAGTCAAGGTTAAAGGCAGAATTTAAATATATTCCAGGTGTTGTGTATTTTTATAAGAGAACCTATTCAGAGCTCTGTCTTCTCATCTTAGAAGCACAAACACAGGTAAGTAAATCCAACTACATCTGATAGTACTTCTTTGTGGAAACTTAAAATGTGAAACACTAGCAGCTAACCCTAAAGAGACATAGGATCCTTCTTCACTGTAGTTTTCACTTCTGGCACTAGAAATGTTAGGAAAAAATGCTTAGTTTTGCTTTAAGGTCAATGCCTGGAACAAAATTTTTCTTGATCACAAGGGAATGTTCTGACAATACATGGCTATTTACATTTTAAACATAGGAGAAAAACGAAAAAAAAAAAAAATCACCTGATCGTCAACCCCAGCTCTAAGAGGCACCAAAATTTATGTGCATACTATAACACTAGTTTTCTTGGTTACAGAACAGTTCCAGTGTACTATGTGGCACTTGAATAAAGGATTTTTCCCAAGTTACCATGTGAAATGAAACCAAATCCCTAATGATCTATTTCCACTGACATAGATACCAACAGTAATTACAGAAAGCTTTTTTTGTGTAACCGTATCAAAAAATGTAATTTGTACAGTGCTATAATTAAGGAACTAATTACATTCCTGAAGAAAACAGGCTCCACTCTATTCAATATTTTGAGCTTTTATATTCAATCTCCTTAGATACGATGAGATTGACTGGAAAAAATACTGTAAGAGAACGTATTAAATACGTGTTATCTGCCCAGAGTAAAAAGGCCATCCATTTCAAACTGGCAGCCAAGGTCCATCTACCTTATTTCACACCCTGCACAACTGTTTGTAACTAAAGGCTTCAGGATTTTTTTTTACTTAAGTCCAGCATAAAAAAAATGTTCTACATTGTTTGATACTTTTAACAGCACTTGAACCAATGAATGGGTCCAATCCGTCACCATCAAACTATGATAGGAAAAATATCTTTAGCTCTGATTTACTAACACACAGTTCTGCCTGTGTGTATCCTTAAGTAAAGTTGGAAGTCTTTATTTTTTGAAAGAATTCCCTCCTCTGCTTATACTAAAAATAATGACAAAATAAAACAAACGCCCTTTCTAAACTACATGTATGATTAAGAACAAGCCAATTGTCATTCCCATTTGATTTCTTTTATAAAGTGTTTAAGCTGCAAAAACAGTTGTCCAAAAATACATTTCTATACAGAAGATATCACAGAATCACAGAATAACCAGGTTGGAAGAGACCCACCAGATCATTGACTCCAACCATTCCTATCAAACACTAAACCATGCCCCTTAGCACCTCGTCCACCCGTGCCTTAAACACCTCCAGGGAAGGTGAATCAACCACTTCCCTGGACAGCCTGTTCTGGTGCCCAATGACCCTTTCTGTGAAAAATTTTTTCCTAATGTCCAGCCTAAACCTCCCCTGGTGGAGCTTGAGGCCATTCCCCCTTGTCCTGTCCCCTGTCACTTGGGAGAAGAGGCCAGCACCCTCCTCTCTACAACCTCCCCTCAGGTAGTTGTAGAGAGCAATAAGGTCTCCCCTTAGCCTCCTCCAGGCTAAACAACCCCAGCTCTCTCAACTGTTCCTCATAAGGCCTGTACAAATATATTGTATTCAAGCAAAAAAGAGTTATTTTTTCCAGTTTTTTTCAACAAAAGTTTACTGCCAGTTGTTCTCTTTGAACTAAAAAGATGACCCATAGCAACAGATCCAATTATTCAAGTATGAAATTGTATGGCCCTGAGGGCATGCCCTGTAAGAGCAAAATTCATAAGAAAGGAGAAGTCAAATCAGATAATCCACAGAAGAAAAAGAACACTTAAAACCATTTATTTTTCCATGATTGAAGTGACAGAAGTGTGTGGGTGATGCAGCTGAATTTCTGGCTCACACTGGTGAGCAGACAGCAGTTATCTATTGTCATATTGAAAAAAAACCTCTAGTAAAAGATTAATTTGTCTCATGCAATAAACATTCACAGAGACTCATGATGCTTCTTCTCCCAGGCAAACTATACAGAATAAAATTCCTGCAATATTTGTCAAAAGAAGCAGTCAAAAAAGTTTAACTTAAATAGAGTTGTAAGACTAACACCCTCTGGGTCAGTATGAAGAATCTGTAAGCTAGTCTTTCATAGGCTGGACAACAATAGTACCTCAAGCCTAGGTAAAGCATGCTGAGCACCGATTCTTACAGTCAACACAGTTAATTACCCTGGAATGAAATCTTAAGGGCTCTACAGTATTGTCAGTTAGTTAATAGAACAGATAGGGTGTTTCACAGAGCATTTCTTACAGTATATTTAAAAAGATTGCACCCCAAGTGCAATGATCATGACTCAAACCCAGCAAAACATACCAATGGAAACAGCAGATACAGACTGGGGTGTTCTACTGTGAAAATGAGTCTATAAAGTAAAAACTTGCACAGCTTCTTATTGTTTTTGAGATAAAAGAAACTACAAAGAGACTACTACAACTAATGCATTGTCAATAAGTATTTTTTTTTTTTCAGAAACACATAATGCAGCAACCAGGTGCAGCTCCTGAAATGAACCACACACCAGACAAGACTCCTCTCAGAGCTCCACTCTTGCAGTCTTCACTGTTCTGGTTCATCAGGCAGTTTTCTCTTCCTTTTTGACTCTTGCACAAAGAAACCATTATTTAAATGTTTCCTACCATCTGACATGAGAAATTCATGATTTCAGTTGTCACAACTTGGCAAAAAAAGGGCCCAGGAACTGCTTCTTTGAGGACAATCTCCCCAAAATACAGGAATAACACATTCCCATGTGCAGTTAAGTCAAAGGGTCATAGCAGAAAGCCCTCCTGAACTCCTGATGGAGCTTTGGTGCAAAAAGAAACAGTAGCGAAGGTAGGTGCATGGACTGGCGCCTTAGAAGGAGTACAGGAATATTGCCCGAGCATATAAAGAGAGGATTAAAGGCAGGCTCCAGTAGAGTTGAAATGTGTGAGATGGGAAGAACAATGAGAAAGGCTCATAGGCAAAACGAAGACTACATCCTGCAACCACAGACTTCATGCAACTGGACTTCTAAAAGCAATAATCACTCACCTAAGTCTCTATTCTATAACTATTGAATAGGAGGGCTGATTTTGCAGCAGGTCTCTTCCGTTAGGCTTTTACCCACAGCTCCAAATGCCACAGCCTCTTTGGCCTGCACTGTGTCTGCTTTACCATGCCTCCCTTCAGACACACTATGGAAAGTAAAGCAGATTGGAAGAAGCACAATAGAGGCCTGGGCCAAGAACTCATTTGAAATCTCATACCCTCAGTCACGTGGCTGAAAGGACAAGGACAATTTATTTCTTTATTATTTCCCAGATAGAACAGGGAGAAAATAGCTGGATTTATATAATTTCTAGGCAATAGCAAAATAAAAAACCAAACCCCAAACCAACAACCCAAAAGTAGAGCTTCAGTAGACCAGTGTGTTTTGAATTCATTAGTCCCTGGTGAAATTTTTGGAATTGATTTACTTTATCTAGGAAGGACCGTCTTCTCTAAAATAAATCAGAACCAGATTACTAGAGCTTAAATGTGCCAGAGATCTTCTAGCATGAAGACAAGGGGAAGACATGAATGCAACCATGCAGAAGCACTGGCTGCCCAAGCAGGACTCAAACAGCACCTGTGAGGTGTATGACGGAACTGAAGCACCCCCAAGGACAGAAAATACAAGCAGGATATTTCCACTGCCTCACGGGAAACAGTAAATATGAACTGTGCCACAGACGCTACCACTTCAGGCTTCATTAACTAGTGTTTCCGGGAGGCACATCAAAGAACCCACAAGAGAAGCAGCAAATTTGGAGTCCACAGCACAATGTGGAGCTCAGCTGAAGCTACCTGTGTAGGAGCTGTGCTCTAGTTGTAGCCACAACACACTGAAGCTCTAATGCCAAAAGACAGGTGTGCTAGTAACATCTCCTTTTGAAAAGGGGAACTATAAAGAAGTGAGTAGGCTTATTGAAAAAGACAAGATGCTTTCAGGTAGCATGGAGGTTTTTCAAAGGCACCGTATTAGAACCTGAAAGTGTTTATCATTAATCATACAAAAAGGCAAGACCGGAACTAGAGAAAGCCAGCAAGATTAAAAACTAGATGCTGTTAGTAGTAAGACTTTAAACACACAGGGTAGTGTCCAAACAAAGGAAACGGAAATAAGCACTAATTCAGGAAAACTGAATGTAAACAATAAGATAGATTAAAAAAAAAAAATTGAGAAGTAGTTTACTGAGTTATAAAAGCTGCTATTGAAGTATCTTTTTCAAACACCACAAGTAGGATACCTGCTACAAAGTCTGTTGGGCTGACAGACAATCAAAATGAATAGAAACCACTTCAGAAGCAGGAAAGCTAACATAAGAATTTCTGTTTAACTCTTTAGCAGTGACTGGTGCGAGATAACCAGAGAAAAGAACACAACAGGGCACTTCCTACTATATGCTCCTACCTTCAGCTACCTAAGGCTTAGGAACACTGTAATTCAGAGATAATAGATTTGCATTTACGGAATTTTTCTGCCATGAAAAGCCTAATCACTTATTTTAATCTTTCTTTTTTTTTTATAAACCTAGTATTTCCGAAAGAATGCAACATAAATTGCCAAACTATTACGGTATGAATCTATTGCTGACACCAGCTTTGTTATCAAACAGAGAAGGAAAACATGACACCAATTTTTATAAAAGAGCCCTGTAGAGCAAACCACTAAGTCTGACTTCTGTGTTGAAAAGAAGCTAATAATAATCAACAGAAGTGAAAAAATACAGCCACAGCTTTTGTGGAAGAAAGCCACATCACACATTATCATCTTTTGAAAAAATCAAAAACTATGTGGACACGGGTGATTCTATTAATAGAGTAACTCAATTTCCAAAGCCTTCAGTGAGGTTTTTTGGTTTCATTACAAGTGAAGTTCTTCTTCAAAGTATGGCAGAGTACGATGGAAGACCCCTTAGATTAGTAACTATCAAAGTATAACAACTCTCCATTCATTCCAATTTTTAAGGGGAGTTTGTGACTGTAGAAGCATAAATATCTGTGCTCAGGTCCAAATTGTCAAACCTCCTCTTCCAGGTCAGTACTGAACAATAAAAAAAGTTCTTGCTTAGCTGCAAGTAAAATGAATATGAACAGTTGCAGAATAATTCAAGGACACTACCAAAGAAATAAGCTGGCAGGAGAGCTCCTTGCAAGTGCAAATGCACATATACACACTCTTCTGCATGTAATCAGTGATAGCCCCTAGACTTAACATTAACATTCAAAACAAAATTCTTGGAGTAAAATATGGATAGCTCATTAAACATTTTAGCTCAAAGTTAATGAAAGGCTAAATAGTATGGTAGAAATAATAAGAAAGGAATATGAAAGATTTAAACAGTAGCTTGATGGACATATCTCTGATATTCCCAGATCACAGGACAGCAGAGTAACAGAGGTACAGGACAGTATCCTCAAGGAGAGGTTAAACAAATACCATGTTCTTCAGCCTGAAAACAGTCACTGATTTCAGGGTATCATTAAATCCAAGAGTATAAATATATTTTAAAGAGAAGTCTATGCAAGGAAAAGAGGTCTATGAAGCATGGCAATCCTCTTGCAATATCTGGCTCAAGTGTCCCCATCCCCTGGTGGCCAGGAATGGTACTTAGTCCATTCTTTTATGTTTTCTCCCAGATCTAGAGAAAAGACTGTCAAGAAAAATCATCTCTAGTCTCAGTATAGCTGTATTTTTTAAAATGATCTGGACAAGTGGCTCATTATGCCATGTTTTATTATGTTCTTATATTTCCTAGCAGCAATTCTCTTCAGCTACGTTTTTTTTGGTTTTGTTTTTTTTTGAGGGGACACATCTTGTTACCTGATAGCACTCATCTTTAAACCTAGGTCCATTTTTTACTTCCTTAGGATGGCAAGTTGATTTTGAATCCAAGATCATCCAGAGCTTTATCCTCTTTTTTACCTCTGTGCAGACTCCTTAAATCACACATACACAAAGAAAAAAATCCAGGGAGCAATCAAACCAATGTAATTTTTCCCCAAAGCTCACATTAGCTATACCACAGGTCTCATAAGAGGCAGGGACAACATGTAAAATTCAATATAAATGACTGCTTCTAAAAGTAAAAAACTGCCACCTACCAGGATAATAAAAAAAAGAACAAAAAATAGTAAAAATCACCAATTTTTAAGAAAATGTTTACTTCCAGCAACTGTACAGTGGTTTTGGACAGGACTTGCTAAGCCTGCTCTACTTCTCTGCAACTAGAAATAAGGTGGAAAATGGGTATTGCTCCACCTAAACCGAGGTTATAGCTCCCCCGGCATTCCTGTGCAGTGCTGAAAGGTTACAGTGAAATTCTGTATGCTGATTTTTACATATCCCCATTCATTCTTGATTTTGTTTAACCAAACCTATGACGTGCCGTATGCCAAAAGAAGTGCTTGGCTTCAACTTTGAAACAGATTGGTTAAAATCCATAAGGCAAGAGTATGCAATACCAGGAATATTCTGATATACCTGACAAACAACTTTAGTATGCCTTCCAACATTACTCTTCTTTACAGGGCACAGCAAGAGTTAAGGCTTTTCACAGCAGCTGAGACTGCCCAGAATCACCATCAAAGTTTCCACTGAATCAGTACAGGCAGCTAGCAAATCATTTTGGCAATGTGTCCGACTCCAAAGTGAAATCCAAACATAGTAGGAATGAATCCCCCTTTACTGGCATTTCTTTCTTCTTCCCTCTCCACCAGGGACAAGCCCTAAGACTACGTGGCTCTTCAGTGGAGAGTCAGTTCTTGCAGCACTATTCCACTCCTGCTGGCACCGCCTAGGAAAGCATTTGGCATCCTTCACAGAACAAACCTGACTGCTTAGGGTGACACTCAAAAACTCTGATGCCTTAAAGTAGGAGAAGGCTCAGGTGTGGTCAACCTGGATTTGAATATTTATGAACCAATAACCCAGTCTTTACCTGAAAGATCTTCCTCAATTAGCAATGTGAAGGTAACACTAACCAAAGAAAGTTGATTATACTGCTCTTTGGTAGGACTAACCTGAATGCTGATCAGTCTTATCAACCCAAACGGCTTTCTGAAAATACAGATTAGTGGGAGGAAAATTAAGTGTGTGCATCCAACAGGCAATCTGTTATAGTTTTCACTGCATTTCTCACTGATATTGAGGGATGAGTAGGAAAGTGAGTATGTTGATACATGAAAGCTGATAGCGGTATCAGCCAGTATGACTTTGCTTCCTCTCTCTTCTGCTGTTCCCAGGAGACACATAGCAGCTATAATCCTTTAACCTGTTTAGGGCAATTTAAAGCCTATTGAGTATTCAATATATAAAATATTTGATATAAACTTGTCCAAATGATTCCTTTTGTTCACGTTGGTTTTTGTGCTGTCTTATTAGCTTGCTCAGAATATGAAATAATAAAACCTAACTGATTTGAACTGCTGGCTTTTACCTCTGTGAAGACTAAATGCAAGTGTGCTTGAAGGAAACCATCCTTCCTCTTCCTCAAAGTATGTGAAGTACTTAATTGTTCTTTGGGAATTTCTATTTATAACTTTCCTTCAGAACAGAAGTAAAGTCAAACTCTGAGACTGCCAGGAGTACTTCAAGAAGCTCTAGGTATGGGACTATGCAGTAGATACATACGCTGTCTGATGTCCTCCACCTTGGGGAAATACAGAGGGCAGAGAGTATTTGAGCTCTGCTGCCAAAGATATGTCTACTAGTCGTAGAATCATAGAATCATAGAATAACCAGGTTGGAAGAGACCTACTGGATCATTGAGTCCAACTACTCCTATCAAACACTAAACCATGACCCTCAGCACCTCATCCACCCGTGCCTTAAACACCTCCAGGGAAGGTGAATCGACCACCTCCCTGGGAAGCCTGTTCCAGTGCCCAATGATCCCTTCTGTGAAAAATTTTCTCCTCATGTCCAGCCTAAATCTCCCCTGGCAGAGCTTGAGACCATTCCCTCTTATCCTACCAGGCAGAGGCAGTCCAGTCCCACCTTCACATGACATGCTGCCATTTTTGCTTTGCTGTCCTTGTGGAGTGGGAAGTGAGGAGGGGAGTTCATTTCCCCCTCCTCCCTCCTCCTCTCTCCAGGGGAGGCAGGGTTAAAGCAAGCTCTGCTAACATGAACTGGGATCGGCTCCTCTTGCTCAGTTAATCACCTTCAGGAAAATGGCTTTTCTCAATGAGTTTCCTTAGTCCTTTTGCACCCTACAAAAGGGGCCCCAGTGGCTGCATGTGCTTCAGCAGCGGCAGCAGTGTCGAGGGAACAACCTCCTAGAAGAAAAAGCCAGTCTATGCAGGTTACCCAGATTGCTTCTTCCCTTTTAGAAAAATTTCTTCAGTGCGCAGATCCAACTGCTGACCACAGCAAAGAAAGCAAACTGAAGTGAACCCCAGGACAGCCAACACTTCCTCACCACCAGCAGCGGATGGGAATAGTCCTCTCCTCTGGGCGCCAGCAAGTGGAAACCTTTAGAGAGTCACCAGAGGGACATGGCATGAAGGAAGGGAAATGCCACACTCTGCACACTTCAGTTCCTTTCAATAAACATACACAAGGTAGTAAATTCATGCAGCTGTACTTGCAGAGGCATGAGTCAGACTCGCAGCTGGCCAGTTCTCTCATACCTTGCAAAATGGAAAACCACTCCCTATAAAAGGCCACAGCTGAGCCTCAGTAACTGGCCAGTGATCCAGTCCAGAGGTTGGCACCCAATCCAGTCACTGGAATAGCTCCACTGCTAGGGATGAGGGGTAAGCAGAAACAGGCAAGTGCCTCATACCATACCTAAATTCATATACTATCCCTTCCAAATGCCACCTCAATCCTCCCCCTCCAAATAAAAAAAAAACAACCAACCAAACAAAAAAAGTCTACCAATCAATCAGTTTGCTCAGAGACCTGTCCTTAACTGATATTTAGCAAGGAAAATGGTATCAAATGCAGATTAGCTTGAGAGGAAATTTGGCTTCAGCACATAATGAAGATCAAAAGAGACTGTAAATTTGTTAGCAATCTTTCAGCAAATGTTAATAACTTTCCAGAATTTCCCCCACCAAAGCAGATGCCCTCCTAGCAAGTAAAAAATGCTCCTGTATGACAAAAGCAGTGAGAGAATGTTAGAAGGCTACTCTTCTGTCAGCTCCAAACCTCAGACACCACTAGCGCAGATCTATACTTCTGCTAATGCAGGTAACTAACCAGACTTCTTTAAAGGCAACAATATTTCTTTGTTTCTGCTCTCTTTTTTTAAAGCATTGAGGTGAAACTAACAGCAGTATTGGAACACCTGCACAACATAATAAAGAAAAGCATTCTTTCTTAAAACAAATCTTAAGAAGTTATGGATTAAGAAAAGAAAATATGACATGAAGACTGTGACTGGACCTGGAACATGCAATTACATGCAACTGGACACCAAAATGAATGACTTCAGAGATAAATCAATATAGATTAAGTATTTATGAAACTAATAACTGAAATAGCATTAAGAATAATATGTAGAGAAGTTTGGCAGAGTACACCACTCTTGCCTGTTAGGACAAGAAGCTCTAAGTAATTCAACCTAATTAATATTATTTTGAGCATCGATTAAGATATATAGGAAGAAAATAATTAAATCTCATAAAAGAAGAACTAAAAGAAAACAAAAGTTTGCTTACTCGTCTTGACGCAAGTCATTAACGCTCCGATCTAGTGAGATCATATCACTTGCCACCATATTAAACCCGAACTCTTTAATGCTGGCTTGAATGGATTCTTTGTAATCTGGTCCTAAAATATATGGCTTTGCTTCCTCTCCAGGGCCACCAACAACTCCATGAGGCTCAGGCTCTTTGGGTTCAAAATTACCAAGGACTCCAGGTCGTAAAACAGGATCTCGATATACAAATGTCTGAGGCTTAAATGTGAGATACTGCCTCTGGATGATGTTTTGCTGTTTATCACCACCACCATGATGATCTAGCTCATTTTTGGCCTTGTTTTTCCTTCGAATGGATTCCAAGTCCACTTCCACACCTTCAACATGAGGCCAAGGTACCACAGGTTTGAACTTCTCATTTCCTAGTCCATGGTCTCCTTTGTTCGGCATAAGTCTGTTGGCTTCCTTGTCATCCTATGCACACAGAGAAACAGCAGGAGATTGTATTAACTTATGACTCTCTGTTTATTTAAATCCAGTATCTTAACACACTGAGAGTCGCTACTAAATATATGTCAAACAAGAAGAGAAAAGCCTCTGTTATGGGGTGGAATAGATGTTTTACTACAGAAGCTGTCTGCTGGAGAACATCACTAGCTGGTGTCCATACTTACCTTGGTAAGTAGGCCCTGGAAATGGAGTAATGTCCAAAGCAGTCCCAAAGACCAAATACCCACACAGGACACATTAACTTTAACACAGTCCAGGCTGCACACCAAACCAGTGTGCAGGGAGGAAGCATGGTGTCGTTGGGGCCATTCTCAGACAGGGTGTTTCTGAGGCTACATGTACCAGCTGCTGAGACCTCCACAGCGTCTTCGTGGATGCTAGATACAGCCTCAATGTGCTCCTGTGCTGGGAAAGAGTGCCATGACTACGTGTAATCTGGCATGAACATCAGCAGCAGCCTCAAACTGCATCTAATCTCTATGCTTAATGCCCTCCCCTCCCTTCCTGCCACTAAGGATCACTGCAATAGCAGTGCTGTTTGTAGAGCTGTTAGATAACACAAAGGCACTGGTGACAGCATGCAAAAATGAGGTGAGGCACTGATCTGCTCTGTGTCACACCTGAGGAAGCAGCTGCCACAGGCACTGACACTGCATCCATGTTTAAACAACTTTACCATTTTACAGTACTCCTCCCTGCCTCCCCACCCAGAGATCTCACTGAGAAGAAGGGCTAGGATTTCAAACACTGCTCAGCATATTCAGTGATCACTGAGGCTGGTGGGGTTAGAACAAGGATGGGTGAGTTTGGAAGAAACTGGACAGAAAGCCTCAGAAGTGTCTGAGTATGAAGTCTGTAGAGTACATGAGCCGCAACCATGAACACTCCCCTAAACATGCAGTCAGTGCTATTTCCAGTACTGTCATCCAAGAGGACAGCAGGGAAATATTGTTAAAATTTCAGATAATAAAATTTCCCTAATACAGAATCAAACAAAAAACTGAGATCAGTAGAATGTCACAGTAGAGGCACGAACAGCCTCACAGTTAGATCAGGTTTTTCAGAGGCTTATCCAGTCACACCCCAAAAATCTCAGGTTTCTCCAACAACCTGTTCCAGCTGCTTGACCAGTCTCACAGTGAAGGTATTCTTCCTCATACCTCAGTAGGAGTTTCTCACACTGCACCTTGTGATGATGGCCTCTTGTCCCCACAGCGTGTGCCCCTCAGAAGATTTTATTTTCATATTCTCTGTAACCTCACTTTTAAGAGTGAAAAGATGCAATTAGATTCCCATTAGTCTTTTCTCCAGCCAAACTGAGCCAAGCTCCATTACCCTCTCCGTGACTGTTATGTGCTGCAGCTCTCCATTTGTTAACATCTCTTTTGTACTGGACATTGCAGAAGGAACGACCAGAGTACTCCAGACACAGGCTTGATAATACTATGTATTGGGAAACAAACCACATCCTTTTGCTTGGTGGCTAAACCCTTCCTAGTGCAAACCATTATGCAGCTCGCCTTTACTGCTGCAAGGGCATGCAAGGGTACGACGCTGACTCACGCTCATTTTTAGCTAAACCACACAGGACTTACTACTACATTACAGCACTTCTTTCACATACCATTCTTCATAATAAAACTTTTAGAAATTAAGGCAAATATAGTATAAAATAGTTCTAGGTTAACACAATAACAACAGGAGTCAGACTGGCTCCAATTAAAAAATAAAGTTTTGTACTTAAGAAACTTTCTGATCTCCCTGCTTGTTCTAGTTTATGCAAGGAAGATCACAGAATCACAGAATAACCAGGCTGGAAGAGACCCACTGGATCGTCGAGTCCAACCATTCCCACCAATCCCTAAATCATGCCCCTAAGTGCCTCATCCACCCTCACCTTAAACACCTCCAGGGACGGTGACTCAACCACCTCCCTTGGCAGACCGTTCCAATGCCTAACCACCCTCTCCATGAAGAACTTTTTCCTAATCTCAAGCCTAAATCTCCCCTGGTGGAGCTTGAGACCATTCCCTCTCGTCCTGTCCCCTGTCACTTGGGAGAAGAGGCCAGCACCCTCCTCTCCACAACCTCCCTTCAGGTAGTTGTAGAGAGTAATAAGGTCTCCCCTCAGCCTCCTCTTCTCCAGGCTAAACAACCCCAGCTCTCTCAGTCGCTCCTCATAAGATTTGTTCTCCAGCCCCTTCACCAGCTTTGTTGCTCTTCTCTGGACTCGCTCCAGAGCCTCAACATCCCTCTTGTGGTGAGGGGCCCAGAACTGAACACAGTACTCGAGGTGCAGTCTCACCAGGGCCGAGTACAGAGGGAGAATAACCTCCCTGGACCTGCTGGTCACGCTGTTCCTGATACAAGCCAAGATGCCATTGGCCTTTTTGGCCACCTGGGCACACTGCTGGCTCATGTTCAGTCGGTTGTCAACCAACACCCCCAGGTCCTTCTCCTCCTGGCAGCTTTCCAGCCAGGTTTCTCCTAGTTTGTACCTCTGCTTAGGGTTGTTGTGCCCCAAGTGCAGGACCCGGCATTTGGCCTTGTTAAACCTCATGCCGTTGGTCTCAGCCCAGCAGTCCAGCCTGTTCAGGTCCCTTTGCAGAGCCTCCCGACCCTCCAGCAGATCCACACTTCCACCCAGCTTGGTGTCATCTGCAAACTTGCTAAGGGTGCACTCAATGCCTTCATCCAGGTCGTTGATAAAGACACCGAACAGGGCTGGACCCAGCAATGAGCCCTGGGGAACCCCACTTGTAACTGGCCTCCAGCTGGATTTAACTCCGTTTACCACCACCCTCTGGGCCCGGTCATTCAACCAGTTTTTCACCCAGGAGAGTGCGCGCCCGTCCAGGCCAGAGGCCGACAGTTTCCGAAGCAGAATGCTGTGAGAAACTGTATCAAAGGCTTTACTGAAGTCCAGGAAGACCACATCCACAGCCTTTCCCTCATCCAAGGGTTTAGTCACTCGGTTAGTCACTCGGTCATAGAAGGTGATCAGGTTACTCTGGCAAGAATGTACAAAATGCAGAAGTGTTATCTTATTCTGTTCTCCCATCATCATATTTCTGAGAAACTCAAAAGCTAGCGTGAGAAAGGAAAGGATAAGGGCATGTGAAAAGGCACATTTTGCAGGGAGGTAGAAGGCAGTCATGGATTTATACAAAGCCCTGAGGGGACTTATGAAAAGTGCATCATGTCACACCCAGGAAATCAAAAGGAAGGCTTTGCCACTTGTTGCCAACTCACTTATAATTACTGCTCTGAGTGCAGAGGCAGGTAAAAAAGCCAACAAAATGGTGGGCATCATCAGGAAGGATGCTTAAAGAAATCATTTTTCTGCATACATTTTGAGGCATTGAAGTCTTCAGTAATATTTCGTTCTGATCACCACATCTGAAAAGGAGTTACAGCAGGTACAGGATAGGGCAATTGGAATGAAGAAAGTGGTGGACAGGTGCCTTAAGATGAAAGACCAGAAAAGCTGGCCTGTCACCTTAAGACTCTGAAGTTCAGAGCTGTGATGGCTGAGGAGCATACAACTGAGTTTAGAAAATCATGAAAGTGAATTCCTCCTCCCAAAGGGAGGGAAGTATTAAAAGCAGCCAGGTTTACATGCTGCCACTCCCAGACACCATCCTGGACCACTAGTCTTAATCACGCAGGAATTTATGCCTTCAGTCTGTATGAAATTAAATATCCTTTCATTCCACTACCATCACCTATAAAACAGTTACGAGCTTGCACTTAGCCAGTTCCCTAATTGAAACATAACATTTCTCAAAGTAATTTGTTTATTTTTCTGTTGTCAGAACTGTGACTTATCTTGCATTACATTCAGCCTCATTATAACTGTTATGCACAATTTGCATCATGATGCATTTATTTGCTGTTCCTTTCTAGACACTAAACATATTCCATTTTTACAGGCCTAGGAAAATATTGCATAAACTAAGAAAACTATATACAAACACAGACACACTCATTCACCTCTTTCCTCCAATTTTTATGTACCTAAGACAAAGCTGATGGAAGCCATTTGTTGTGGGTTAACCCCTGCAGGCAGGTCAGCATCATGCAGCTGCTCACTCCTCTCCCCACTCTGGTCACAAATCCAAAACACAGCATCAAATGGGGTGCTATGAATAAAATCAACTCTGTCTCAGTCTTTTATGGGCATTTTTGAAAAACAAACAAATAAACAAAATCTAGTAGTGTTTAAGTCCGTGGTGCAAACCACAGCTCCTGTACGTTATAAGTTTCTCCAGAGATAACAGAGACAAAGATTTTCCAAATACTGTCCGGGAAAAAAAGCAAAGGCAAATCACAATCAAAGAACTATTCTGGTCATCATATAAGCCACAATGTTAAGAACTTTTAGAGCTTTTATTCTCTTTCATGTACTATGAATTATGACTTCCTTCTCCCTTTAAAAAAAAATTTAATATAAAAAAAAAAATTCAATCAGCGTGCCTCACTGATTAAGTTTGGTTCAGCTAAAAATGTAGTAACAAACTTATAAAAGATTCATACACCAACACCCATCAAACTGGAAGGCATGTATATTAAAAAAACCCAACAAACCACAAACCCACAAAAACTTTTCTAAAGTGGAAAAAACATGAGTCTTAAAATTATTTGAAAAACTCTGAAAGAGACAAATCGATGACAACAAGGTGGTGAAGAGAGGTTGATGAAGAAGTGAGCAACGCATACATCTAAACACTACATTTATATACTGTCCAAAAATGAGAGAAGCAAAAAAATCCATGAATTCTCTTGCATCTGAAGACAAACATCAACAAAACCTAATCATACCTTTGTAAAGGACACATAGTAAACTGTTTACACACAGTAATATAGAAAAATGTCTTTTCTACACATCCTTGTCTTTTTCTCTAGAGCTAGATCTAGGATTTCCTGCCAGCCTTTCTAGTTCCAGTTCAGTGCATGCTTCGTTATTTTTTAAATGTTCTTGTCCCTCTTCAGGGGATTATGTATGAGTCACTGCAATGGGTGTTTCAGAAACAGTTACATGATATAAATGCAGTCAATCGCTGACTTGTATAAAAGAAGGAGATATTTGGTGTAATATTTTTTTTACAAATTAGGTTCTTCCTCTATGCAAAAGGGAGGAATACAATGAAAGATAGAGGGAACATAACTAGTATACCCCTGGTAACACGTTTCTAAATTATACAAAGTAAAAGGAAAAACTGGGAGAGGTCTTCGAAACGGGGTCACAATATTGGTCAAGTTTTAGGAAGGCTGGAGTTGTTGCTGGCAGTAAAATTGCAAGTTCAAAAGTTGCATAATCTGTTTTTTTTAGTCAACCAGTACAAGACTCGCAACTCCCTAAAACTCCCCATGAAATAATGTCTGAAGTACAAAAAAGCAGATTTGCTTAACTTTTAAATGGAACAGTATCATTTAAAAAAGTTTGTAATAACTCTAAAACTAACTTGTTCATCTAGACAAAGGTGATGCACAAAAAAATGAAAAGAGGAATCCAGCAGGGATTGACTGCATTTATATCATTACCCAAGAACACAAAAAGAAATTAACAAAAAAACCCTTACACTCTTAGAATATACATGTTCATACCCAGCTGATTAAAGACATACTGAGCATTGCAAGTCTGGCGTTCCTAAAGAAAAACTATAAAAACTGATACAGTTTAATATTTTAGTCACCCTGGGAGACCAATTCCCCCTGTCTATTTTCTTCAGTTCAGCTTTTACCTTTCTTAAATCTTGGCTGCATTTATACCACTGCACTTAACCATGAAAGGCATATACAATATAGTTGTTCTGCTATAAGGAAGGGTCCAAGGATTTTCAACTGAAGATAATAATAATAATTCTCAGAGCTTCCTGATGCGAGTTCCTCTTCTATGCAAAAGAAGAAACATTTTGCATAGAACCTCTGTAATTTATTATGTTAGTAAAGATTTCAATATATTGAAAGTATTTTACTGTGTTTACATCAACTTAATGCAGCTACACTCCTAGTTTCTTGAAGAAAAAAGGTCACTTGAGCAAAATTACACAGAGTCAAGCATTTTCAATTATTTGAGTAAACAGGAGGCAGTTATTTTAATTTATTCTGTTGTTTAAAAAAAAGAAATAAAAGGAAAAGAAAAAAGGACTACAAGATAGGTTCACAGATTTCCTTATTGAACAGACTCTTGCTGGGGAGATACTATTAATAAAATAATGCTTGTTCTCAGCCAAGCTTGTAGCACAATTATGCTCTACCAGCTAGTAAGAGAAAGAAAAAAAATACAACATGTAGTGTATTTTGGTTTGCTTTGAGTCATTATGTGTGGGTCTCACTTAGCAGGTTACAGTTCAGGGTGTAGACGGAAAAAATATAATGTCACACTGAATTACTTAGTGCTGCAACTCTTTTTGCACCACATAGTAGAAAAAGACTCCATAACACTCTTACGACCAAAACCTTGGAAGACTTTTCAGCATACAGGATCAAACACAGACAAAAGGGAAAATCAACTTATCCAACAGAGTATTAGATTTCACTCTAGGTATTCACTCAAATAAATAAAATAAGTTATGATTCCTACAACATAGTTGGCTGAGTGTCAAAAGCAATCACAGGAGATTGCACTCCTTCCACTTCCATCACCAGTGCTGAGTTCCACCCAAGCAATCAGAAGTTCTGGCTACTGGAGGACCAACAACAGAGAAGAAAGCAAAACTAAAAGCACACACAAATGGAAAATTGCAGCTTCTCAAAAAAGGACAAAGAGCTGGGGCACAACTGCCATCACTTCAGAAATTAAATAAAAAAAGTCCTTTCGTAATCAGTACAATTTTACCATGCCATATCCCATACCATACCAAGGTGGCAACTCCAAAGAGTAAGCAATCCTATGAGACAATGACTCTATCATTCTACTTTGTGGAGTGTTGTACGCAAGACTCGGTCAGAAGCCACTTATAAAGCACAAACAAAACTCCAAATACTTAAAAAAGAATTTTGATGATCTAAACAAGCAAGCGTTACATTACATGCATAATTTATATATATACATTCTACTAATGAAATACATATATAACTCTTAAGTGTAACTGAGATGCAAGGGCCACAATCAGCTTTAAGAAAGGGATGTCCAGCAGTGGTTTTATACTACTGTGTGTTATAATCCCACTTACATCTAAAGAATGATAAACAAAATGTGGTTGGGGATTTTTTAACTTAAAAAAAGGATGGCAACTTCTTCCTTCACTTTCTTCCTGATTCCACTGGATTTTTCAAACTGATTGATACATGATACATTACTTATTTCCATGCAGAATATTTTACCCAGCTTTCTTTTTCTTGCCCCCTTTCTCTTACTTCTCAAGAAGCTCCTTGAGAGATATAGGCTGGGAGTATAATACAGCAGAAAGGAAGCAGTCCCGGAGGTTCCTGGAGTGTGTGGAAGACAATTTCCTCACACAGCTGGTGAGCGAACCGACAAGGGACGGTGCCCTCCTGGACCTGCTGTTTGTGAACAGAGAAGGACTGGTGGGGGATGTGAAGGTTGGAGGACGCTTGGGGCAAAGCGATCATGAGATGATAGAGTTCTCAGTGCGGGGTAAAATGAAGAAGGAGGTTAGCAGAACAGTAGCCCTCAACTTTCAGAAAGTAGGCTTTGGGCTGTTCAGAAGGCTGGTCGGAAAAGTCCCGTGGGAGGCGCTCCTTGAAGGCAAAGGTGTTCATGAGGGCTGGGCGCTCTTCAAGAAGGAACTCCTAGCAGCTCAGGAGAAAGTCGTCCCCAAGTTCCGGAAAAGTAGCCGGCGGGGTAAGAAACCAGCGTGGCTGAGTAGGGAGGTCCTAAGAGACATCAATAGGAAGGTCTACGACCTCTGGAGGAAGGGGCAGGCATCCTGGGTGGACTATAGGGAGGAAGTGAGAATGTGCAGGGAAAAAGTCAGGAGGACTAAGGCCCAACTAGAAATGCGATTGGCCAAGACTGTGAAAGACAACAAAAGTCTTTCTACAAATACATCAACAGCAAAAGAAGGGCTAGGGAGAATCCCCAGTCCCTAGTAGATGCAGAGGGAACAACAGTAACAGGGGATGAAAACAAGGCTGAAGTGCTCAATGCCTACTTTGCCTCAGTCTTTAACAGTAAGGAAAATTGTTCCCTCTGTGCACAACCCCAAGGGTTGGAAGAGAAGTATGAGATTCCCAGGGTCCTAGAGGAGGTGGTTAGAGACTTGCTTGCCCAGCTAGATGCCTACAAGTCTATGGGGCTGGATGGAGTCCACCCAAGAGTTTTGAGGGAACCGGCGGATGTGCTGGCCAAACCCCTTTCCATCATCTTCCAGCAGTCCTGGATGACTGGGGAGGTTCCGCTGGACTGGAGGCTGGCTGATGTCGTGCCCATCTATAAGAAGGGGCGCAGGGAGGATCCAGGGAACTACAGGCCTGTCAGTCTGACCTCGGTACCGGGGAAAGTCATGGAGCGGGTGATCTTGAGTGCTATCAAGAAGCACTTGCGAGAGAACCGGGTGATCAGGCCCAGTCAACACGGGTTCATGAAAGGCAGGTCTTGCCAGAGTAATCTGATCACCTTTTATGACCAAGTAACTAAACTCTTGGACGAGGGAAAGGCTGTGGATGTGGTCTTCCTGGACTTCAGTAAAGCCTTTGATACAGTTTCTCACAGCATTCTGCTTCGGAAACTGTCGGCCTCTGGCCTGGACGGGCGCACACTCTCCTGGGTGAAAAACTGGTTGAATGACCGGGCCCAGAGGGTGGTGGTAAACGGAGTTAAATCCAGCTGGAGGCCAGTTACAAGTGGGGTTCCCCGGGGCTCATTGCTGGGTCCAGTCCTGTTTAATGTCTTCATCAACGACCTGGATGAAGGCATTGAGTGCACCCTTAGCAAGTTTGCAGATGACACCAAGCTGGGTGGAAGTGTCGATCTGCTGGAGGGTCGGGAGGCTCTGCAAAGGGACCTGAACAGGCTGGACTGCTGGGCTGAGACCAACGGCATGAGGTTTAACAAGGCCAAATGCCGGGTCCTGCACTTGGGGCACAACAACCCTAAGCAGAGGTACAGACTAGGAGAAGCCTGGCTGGAAAGCTGCCAGGAGGAGAAGGACCTGGGGATGTTGGTTGACAACCAACTGAACATGAGCCAGCAGTGTGCCCAGGTGGCCAAAAAGGCCAATGGCATCTTGGCTTGTATCAGAAATGGCGTGATCAGCAGGTCCAGGGAGGTTATTCTCCCTCTGTACTCGGCACTGGTGAGACTGCACCTCGAGTACTGTGTTCAGTTCTGGGCCCCTCACCACAAGAGGGATGTTGAGGCTCTGGAGCGAGTCCAGAGAAGAGCAACAAAGCTGGTGAAGGGGCTGGAGGGCAAATCTTATGAGGAGCGACTGGGAGAGCTGGGGCTGTTTAGCCTGGAGAAGAGGAGGCTGAGGGGAGACCTTATTACTCTCTACAATTACCTGAAGGGAGGTTGTGGAGAGGAGGGAGCTGGCCTCTTCTCCCAAGTGACAGGGGACAGGACGAGCGGGAATGGCCTCAAGCTCCGCCAGGGGAGATTTAGGCTTGAGATTAGGAAAAAGTTCTTCACGGAGGGGGTGGTTAGGCATTGGAACGGTCTGCCAAGGGAGGTGGTTGAGTCACCGTCCCTGGAGGTGTTTAAGGTGAGGGTGGATGAGGCACTTAGGAGCATGATTTAGGGATTGGTGGGAATGGTTGGACTCGACGATCCAGTGGGTCTCTTCCAACCTGGTTATTCTGTGATTCTGTGAGAGGGAACTGGCTTGCCAGGGACAGATGCCTGTAACAAAATTGCTGGTCAGTAGCACTGATGGAAAAACATTTTTCCACTCTTTATCTCCTACCTGATAAGGCAGAACAAGACAAAAACTAGTATTTACATTTCTACAGTTACATAAGTAGTTATTCATTTTTAAAAGATAATCAGCAGACTACAGCCATTAATATTGACTCAGGCCACTGGAAAAATAAAAAGTAGCAGTATCTTTGAGCCCTCAAATTACCAGAATTAGTTAAAGCAAAACAACTTAAAAGAGTAAGATCAACAATTTTCTTCTATCTTGCAGCTGACATTCCTGAGGTTTGAGAGCACTGCTTATGGAAAAGCAAGTGGCGTGTTCAAAAATGAAAAGGGCACATAATAAAGGAGAGGATTGCCCTATCCTGTTTGTAAAAATGTGAATTTGGCAAAAGCTGAATGCTCTGCTATTACAAAGGATTTTGACACAATTTAGTATTCAGGTTCCATATGACTTGCACAAAGTTACATGAGTCTCTGTACAACTGATTAAAAAGAAATATGGTAAAACCAACTTCTTACCTACTAATGAGTTGAAAACATTCATTATCACTGGAGGTCTTCTCTGCTGATGTTTGAACCTGTGAGTGCAAGAAAGTCACTGAGGAAGATAAGGCTCAGTTTCTCAACTTTTCCTTGTTTTTTAAATGGTTGCTGTTGCTGTAACAGCTCCCTGGGCAAAAAGATCAGCCAGCTCTTCCTGTCTCCTTGGATTTTTGTGAAGAATTGTCTGTTTTGTCACTGCAGAAGCACTCATCTATGACAGTGACTTCAAGCTATTGCTTGCATACTGCCATGGTTTGCAGTCAATACCTCAGAAGGTTACTGCATACAAAGTTGTATTAAGCTATGAAAGCCCTCGGATAATAAATCATATGGAGATAGTCTCCACCTCTTGTTCTTCCCCTTTTTTTTTTGTGGTGCATCTGTAAAGGTAAGGAACTGATATTCAAATTTCTAACAATGCAAGAATAGTTATTTTCAGCTGAAATAATGCCATTGTCCAGCTATTTGTCTAACAGAGGGGAACACCTTAAATCCTGACTCTTACTTGTTTACCTGCAGAGTATCTTGTTTAAAGATATATATCCAATTTAGCTAAGTCAGTATGACACTACCTGAGCAGCCCATTTGAATGAAATGGTTCTGTTGCAATATTAAATTCCCCTTATGAGTAAAAGATGTCTGAGCTAATGATGCTGTTGTAATCCTCCTAGGCCTTGCTGTGTAGAGACCACAAACTCCTGCAGGACAACGCAATCCTGCCTCAAGCACTGTTTTGGCTTGTACTGCTTTACCTCCTATCTTGCTCCTACACCCCCTTCTCCCATGTTCCTGACCACCCACAACCTCCTTCTGCACCTGTTCCTTCTCTTGGAGAAGCCTGGATTTTCTGTAAATGCCACAGTCACATTCATACGCATCTGGTCCTGATTGAGCCCCCTCCTTTACTTACCAAAGTTCAGCTACCTTTATCAAAAGCAGAGATTATCAGGAGACTCAGCCAGAGTTTTTTGTGCCAGACTCAGTCTCTTATAGGGGGGACCACTGTCCACTCAAAACTTGCCAACTACTCTGTCTCTCTTACCTTCAGTCAGATTTATGAGTACAAAAAGGACCTAGACCTGACCTACCTTACATGGTGCCTCCTTAGGAAAGGGGTACAGTAAATTCTCGAATTCCTGTATGACAGGCAGTTTCACAATTAGGCTCTGCCTGACTGAAAGCAAGTAAAAATAAAGACAGTGAGTGCTTCGGAACAAATTACTGTCTAAAGGAGTAGTCTTTTATTGTCCTCATTTTTGCTGGCACTCAGTGTTTGGGGAATATCAAACCAGCTGTTAAACCTTAGAGCTTGCCGTCCTTGTTGCCTGAGATTCAACTCTTACTCAGATTTTAAATATCTCTTTCTTCCATCCCTGGCACTGTCACAGTTTATTGTTCCATACTGCCCCTAGTCCCATCTGTACTTCAACAGTCACGCTGCAGTAAAGAAGTCTTGCCAGAGATTCACCTCACTCAAAGCCTCAAATTAAGAGATGCCCAAGAACTTTGTGGAGGTAACCATGAGCAATGCACCTCTCTTTGTGGCTCTGAAGAGCACTGCGTTATCTGGAATAGCAAATAAAGAGATTTAAAGTAGAAAGACTTAGATAAATACCTGAATAAGAAGATACTATGGAAATCTTTGCTTAACTTTGTAACCTAAGGCTTTTAAACTCAGAATAGCAAGAAACAATTACAAGTTCATTACAACTAGAATAATCAACATTTTCAGGAGAAGAAATCCAAAGTGTTTAATGGAACAGAACTTAAATAAAAGAGCATAAAAGTAAGTGTTTCCTGATATGTTGTTTCCTTTCACATGTGTTTTTGGTTCTTGTTATTTAAATAGCTTCCTCTGTTGCAAAGTGCAATCTCTCTGGCCCCCAAGAAACCAGAGACTGCAAGAGACATACTTTCCTTGCCTGCCAAGGAGGTTGTCCTAGCCTGCTTTTCTTAATGGAACATGATTCAAATAGAGAAAAGACAAATACTGTATATCATACAAGGTAAATAATTTCAAATTAAGTACTTAAGACTGGCCTAATCCACCACCAAGTGGCCCAGAGGCTGTGCTTCAACTCTAAGAGTCCACCATCAACTACACTTCAAATGCTCATAACCTTCACACTTTCTCTGCACAACAGACAAGTTTTTGTATACTGCAGACTACATGCTCATTAGCCTGTAGTTAGCATGGTATTCCAACTGCAACCTTGTGTATAGCATCATTCACAATAATTCAGAGACTACAGTGACTCAGACCTCCAAGCCAGCAAAGAAGCACCTGTTCGGTATGTTTATTCTTGAATGCACCATATGGATTTCAATACGATAGATGAGACTACACACAAATTTAAATAAAATACAGTAACAATAATTAACTCCCCCCAAACTTATGCTGCTTGACTCACTTAATGCTAAATTCAGACATTTAAAATATTTTATTTTAATTTAGTTGTTTAGAACACAATTACGATCACACAGCACCAACCCCTGGGGCACAGTAATTCTACTGTGGCACCAGGAGAGAGAAAAACTGTTCCAGGTAAGCAAAGTCCACCAGACACTGATCCTATCTTTCCAAAGCAAAGTCTAGTTTCTTGCCTAGTCTTGAGAGCAGAAACTCTAAGGGCTCAATCACTTTCGGTTTTCCTTTTCTTCCTAAAGTAACTCTCCACTTGGGAGTCTGAGGAGATGTCAAACTGCATCTACTCACAGGATGAACACCACTTATTGCCTAGAAAGTTAAACCTTGTTTTGTCTTAATGAAAATAATTCTTCTTCAACTTCTCAACCTGGAGACAATCCATGGGGTACGTGGCTGTGCAAGAAGTTCAGCAAGATGACCTGTTCCTTACGCAAATGTGCCAGCTGCTGTAGGCATCACAGGAGGAGCAACAAAGTAGATGATGTGATGCATTTCTGAAAAAAACGTAACAAGCTGGCTTCTAGGGACAATGCCAAGCCCAGAAAAATGTTTCAGCAGATGAAGGCTGTGGGAAGTCTCCAAATGCTCAGAATCCTGGCTGGCTCTAATCAATATTATCATAGCTCATTTCTGTAAACATTTGTTGTTATGTATTTTGTTCAAATGCAACCTTCTGTTCTCCTTTTAATTGCTTTCAACTTTCCAGTTTTGTTTATAATACTTTAATTAAGATGGTGCCATTGCTTACCCTATTTTGAAGGGGCCAAAGGCAGAGGCAAAATTTTTTCCAACTCTTTCTTCTACACAGAAGTTGAATATCACGAAATCCCTTTTGACAAATGGATCGCAGAAATGGATGGCAGAAAATGCAAGATTTTTTTTTCCTGCCTCCCTCCTCTGCATGATTAGGAGTACTACACTTCCACATTGCTAGCATTCAATCAGACTTTGAAAACAGTGCTGAAGGGCTTATATAGCATATCTAGAAAACAGTCAAATATTCAACAAAAAAGGAAAACATAACTCTGCTCTTCAACTTGCAAACACAGGATTCAGACTCAAGTATTAGATGCTTTACTCCTCCTTCCCTATGCTTTTCCCGAGAGACATGTTTGGAACATATAATACAGAACACCTCACAACCATGATATACGTTTTTCTCATGCAGCTTAATAAATTGAAACCCTTTTTTTGTTAAGAGAAAAATAGACTTTCAAGTCAAGACCAGCAAACCAAAGTGAAGACAGAGGCATTTATTATCCCACATTTACAACAGCTAATCAGAAGCATATTTGGTCTACAATAAATTGCTTCATGATAATTTGAATAACCAAGATACTGCTTCCCTATAAAGTTCTTTTTTCCCAGGAAATAAGAAAAATGGGAACCATACCATAATTAGTTAACTGTCCAAAATTTTTTTCCCTAGAATGATTTTATAAATGCTTGATGGGAAAAAAATCAGTAGTAAGAACAAAAAAAGGACAATTGCTTTAGACCTCCTCTCCATCAGAGCTGACTGTAAGATGCAAACGTATCTCCAGATATCGTAAAGACTCCTGGATTATTTCTTCAGTTCCTCAAGAAAAAAAACAACAAACAAATCATTGATTTTTCATTTGAGCTTTACTATCTTTCTCTGTATGGCCAGTCACACACACACAGAATCACACAGAATGACCAGGTTGGAAGAGACCCACTGGATCGTCGAGTCCAACCATTCCCACCAATCCCTAAATCATGCTCCTAAGCACCTCATCTAGAATAGCAGATACTCTGTTAGTAAAGTAGATTAGTAAAACAGTATTCATATAGGTAGGAAATGGGACTTCGTTTGCTTAAATTACCTCCTTCCCTTGCAGATCTTTAAGACTACTGAACATTAACAATTAACAAAAAATAAGAGCAAATCGTCTTGAATGCCTGAAAACATAGTCTGCATCGATGTCTTGTGAATTTGGTATATGTTGATCCAGGCAGTTTAACTGTTTCTATAACAGTATTCTCCTACTGTCACACACGTGCACAGGCTTTCAAGTGCTTGGCAAACAACCCCAACAGTGTTTTCAGTCAAATGGATATCAAAGATAGAAAACATTAATAAGAATAAATTATTTCACTTCAGTATTGCCATAATCCATAACACTATCTTTTCCATCACTAGGACTCTCTCCTTGTTATTTTCTCATTTCACTCCTGCACCCTGTGCTCTTTGCCTGCATTGCTTTGCCTTTCATGCTCAGAAGCTAGTCTCATCCAGATCTACAACTACACTCAAAGCATTATTACAGTTGCTAAGAGCTTCATCCTGCAGCCCTTAACCATCCAACAATAATAAGCCATGTCTTTCCCCTCCCAAAAACCTCTTTTGTCTTCCCCCTGCCCTGAAAGTTGTGCCCTCCAAGGTGAAAGGCTTAGAACATTATGGAAGAGGTTGAGTACAAGATTTGTTCTCATCGCTACATTTCAGCGTCATGTTTTGTGACCTTTCTAGTTGAGTCATTGCTCCTTCTACGCTCTGTCTTGCTTCAGACATATCCCCCATTTTATGCATATGTTTGAGCAACATCTTAAAAACAGACTCACATTTATTCATATGGACATCAGAGAGTCTTAAAGACTTCTAACATGTCCTCTGACCAGCTTAATGATCTTCCGTAAAGGAGGGATTATTCTTCTCCTTTTCCTATGTAGTAGTGTTACACAGTAGACTACAAGGGGCCAAGGCTTTTCATTTTACTAAGACCAACCCCTTTTTAGGAATGTTTTCTGCAGACTGAAGAGAGACATAAATGAAGCTGCTTCTTTTTGACTTTAACAATCAAAATTTAAATAATCAAATTTTAAGTTATATAATCAAGTAAAGTATATGGTTTTAATTTAAAAAGTAAGCAACCAAAGAGATACTATTTATAATCCATAACTTTGCTATTGAAAATATCCAACTTCTATTATTTTTTCCTCCAGAGGGAAAAAGCCTCAGCAAGAAACAAAAGCTATCATCAATCCTCATGTTCAAAGAGGGTCAGGACAGCTTCTCTGGCCCTCCAGGCATCAGCTATAAACACTGCACTGGTTAAAGCCCACAGAGGAATTTCATCCTTGTTTCTCAATCATCTGAGCAGATGGATATTTAAAAATCATGCTTTTATTTTATATACATCAGTGAGTAAATCACATTTACAATACAATAAATCCAGACATGATGGACATGCTTGATCAAGGAATGCAGGTTTCCGTGCTATATTGTCTGCCTTAATTTTTAAAGACGCATATGTCAATCTCATTTCATATCTCTTGCTATTAAGAAGTGAGCTGTTTGATTACATTTCTCATTTATCTTGAAATATTGTTAGCATTCTCAAGCTTTACAACAACTAATTTCTGTCTTTTTTTTTTTAAAAATGGCATCTCACAATTTGATCAAACCTAACATTTTGAAAGCTTTTTCAAAGAAACAGCCAGCTGAAGCCAAAAGCTGCATTATATGAAAGTTACACACATACCCTAAAACTTGTTTCTGTAATTTTCATCTGAACTCCCAAAAGACTTCAGAAATTCAGAATATTTCACTAATTACCTTGTGTACTCTTTGACTAGCTAAGTGAGGAGCACCCAGTCTAATCACAGGATATTCCTCCATCCAAACAGAATAAGAAAGAGGCATTCGGCTGAAGCACTATACTCTTTTTTTAACAAGTGTTCACACCTTGTAAACATACTTATTATGAAATAAGAAGAATTGGCAGTTCAGGCTCTTCATGTAAATAACCAGAATGGAATTTTGATTGAAAATGGATCTCAAAACAACAGCAAGCCCTTCCTCTGGTTATACTCTCCCCGACAATGCTGTTCCCAGCTAGAGCTATTTCCACAAGCACAAAGTATGCATGCTCCTGGTAGGCTTCAAATGGATCTGCTAGTAACTGCACTTCTGAAAACTGTGCCCTCTGCTTACTGCATCTAAGACAGAAAAGATATTTGCAAAGCATATGTATGATCTATTCAGTTAATTAAATGAGTGTTTAAATCAGAACGATGTTCAGCGATCACATATACACTAGCCTTGTACTTGAACTTCTAACAAAGGCAATTTTGTTAAAGTCTGTCAAAAAACTAATCTCCAAAGCCCTCTGCAGTCTCCAAGAAAGAGTCTCTAACAGGGCCAAATCTGGCCAGCAGCTGCAGAGGGAAGAGTTAGTAAGGTCACTGATACTTCTGGCTGGCTGGGGAGAGAGTGCCTCCCAAGAGGAAGAACTGCACAAGAAGAAAGTTGTCAATATTTCAATATTCTATATGAAGGAGAAGCTACATGCATGAGCCATCAAATATGAGAGAAGGATGAACTGACAGATGTACCAGGACGGGACCGTAAACCATATAGATTTGTTTATTGTACATCTAAACAGACTCAGAAAAAGAAGCCCATAAACTAGCAACGAAGATACTCTAATCGCAATATGAAAGGAATAAAATCTACTGCCATTTTGCTACCTTTCAATAAACCACAAAACTATTACATTGAAGATGGTAAGGAACAGCAATACCGAAGAGCCTTTTCTGTAAGAGACAATACATTGTCAAACAAGACATGATTAGCACTAACATGAATCAGTCACCTTTCGGGATGAGGTGCTTTCTTTTTTAAAAGTTCTTGCACACAAGTGACAACAACATAACATCAAAGCTATGTGCTCTGTTTAGAACTGTCATATGCAAGTTACTGAAATCAATATTTTCTCAATACATTATTTATTACACTACGTAGATATGAACACATCTCCTAAGTAAAAACAGAGAAAATCAGGTTGCGTCACATTCCCACTAAACAGTTCCAGTAAACTAAAATATGCAAAAAAGCGCCCCAACACAAAAACCAACCAGAAAACACTTTTTTTCCCCCCTTCAATTACTATTAAAGAGTTTTACAGTTTTAACCATAATGGTAAACAAAAAATAGCAGGGATAGCAATGAGGAGCTGTCAGTGAGTTCCTTGATGAAACTGATGGAATATCCAACTGTACATAAAAAAAAACCTCTTATGCTCTGAGAACAGTCAAGCAGTGAGTCAAGCTAGGCAGAAGAGAGTGTGTGTCATCTCCCTCCCTGGGGATTTTCAAGGCCCAAGTGGATAAAGCCCCAAGCAGTCTGTGTGACCCAAGTCTGTGTTGACCCTGCTTTGAATAGGAGGTTGGACTAGGGACCTCCTGAGGCCCCTTCAAGCTTGAAGTATCCTATACCTGACACAAAAAATTTCTATAGCCTTTTCTAACCTCATTAAAGCTGATATTAACTTTTCAGCTCACTTAAATTAAAAACCAAAACCTCAAAAATACTATCAGCTTTCCAATTTTAATAATTTCAGCAGAACATGAACAGCAGAAAATATGTGCATCTCTTCAGCAATGAGCAGCTGAAAGCCACAAAAAAATAAAAGTCACTTCAGACATAATGTTCTCTCTGGAAACAGCATATTTTCCTTTTGTTTAGTATGGCAGTTCCAGTTCTATAAATCTTGACAGTACGATCCAAGTAGATTTGTAAAGGAAGTCAGATTTATATAAGATGTGGAAAAAAAAAAAATAATAAAAAAATCACTGCCTAACTCCCCCTACTGAGTAAAGGGACTGAAGTCTGACTTCCCTGTTTTATTTAGAAAGCAAAGTTTGGAAGACTTCTGAATGTCAGTATTATGATGCATAACACTGACATTTATCTTCCCGACATTGCAGATACACCGTAAAACCCAGTGGTGATATTTTTCATCTCCGCTGCTGGGTGAATTGTGGAATACCAAGAATATGAAGACAAGATGCACCTAGCTCTTGAAGAACAAATTAATGAAAACTATATTTTTCAGCTGATGCAGATGAGCTGCCTTTACATTTTTTTTGCTAATTTGTTGTGGATTTACACCTCTGTTTGATAGGTGCTGTATTTTTCAAGCTGCTGTTCCAGAGTAGGATGGATAAATTTCTATGATCAGTTCAGTTTTCCGCTACACATTTTTGTCTTGCCTGTGTGCCAACCCAAGCACCTTTACACCCATATACTGAGTTGGATCAAGGACTCCTCAAAGACAGCTCTACAGGCAAGCCAAATACATTTGGCAACCATAAGGAGGGTGAACATCAGTGCTGAACTAGTTCAAAACATCAGCATGAAAGAAAAGCTGCTGGAAGCAAGGGGCAGCTGAAAAACAAAGAGGAGAATGCTTCAGTGAAACCCCAGAAAACACATCTGCCTCCCCAGGCCATTTAAACCATTACTGGTGCAGAGGCAGACAGCAGAGAGACAAGGGCCACACAGCCCTTCTCCTTTCAAGTGATCTCTAGTCACCTTAGAGCCCTCCTCAGGACATTTGCAGGGCTCTGGAGAGAACAAATACCTCCAGGTACTTACTGCCTGATTCAAGAAAAGGTCTGCTTCTATTGTACTTTTAAAACAAAACACCCAAACAAACATAAAAAAACCCTCAGAGCCTCTCTCTAAACTTTTCTTCTCCCTCTGAGGAAACTCACTTGCTGTGCTGAGAAGTGGAGGCATAAAGGCAGCGAACTTGCGTTCCTTCCGAATTCAGGGTCAGATACTAATGGTACACCAAGAGCAGCACAAAATTACAGAGGCTTGCCTAGTTGTGTGTTTTTCTGAGTCACCACGCCCAGACCTCATCTCAGTCACAGAAGCAAGACATATATCAAGCACTCCTAAGCAGGGAAAGCCTGTAACAGTAAACCAGACTCTTTCCTGTTTCTGGTGGTCTCAGTAGTGGCTGCTGATCCTTTTCCCAAGGCACCCAGGAGTAGTCTTGCAGTATTTGCCACGGTAAATGGTGGCACAGGAATGCTGTTATGCTTTAAACAAAAGAATTTTTCTGTTAAATGTTCTTAAGTATGAATTTCTCCTTATTTTCTAAAGAAAAATAGAGCTAAAAGAAAAAAAAAAAAGAGTTCATTTGCCTCTTACCAGAGATTAAGAAGATAGCTGCATGTTCTTAAATTCTGGGAGAAGAGGGAAGATGTGCATCATCAGTGGTTGCCCTGCAGTAGGTGAGCGCACTTTTCTCTTTTTAGGAAAACTCCAAGACTAAATACCGTTCTCATTAAAAATATATATAAAAATGAAGACTTTTTGCAGCATGATGATTTGAACACATCTCTAGATCTCCAGTACTACCTTTTCCTTAGAAAAGGTACTCAAGCGTCATGCTGAACTCAACCTTCCATATATTTTCTCACTCTAGTATCCCATCTTTTATGCCACAATAGCTACATAAGAAAGGGTGTTAGGGAATGTGCCAGTCTAGTGCTTGCCCCATTTCTTCAGCCTATGGCCAAAATAAATAAAAAAACTTTAAAACCAAAAATGTATGAAGGGAGAGGAACATTGTAGAGATTATCACGCTTTGGGATAAACCCAGCACTGGTTACAAAACATCAGAGTTAACCATAACTCTGTTTAGCCTGGAGAAGAGGAGGCTGAGGGGAGACCTCATTGCTCTCTACAACTACCTGAAGGGAGGTTGTAGAGGAGGGAGCTGGTCTCTTCTCCCAAGTGACAGGGGACAGGACAAGAGGGAATGGCCTCAAGCTCCGCCAGGGGAGATTCAGGCTTGAGATGAGGAAAAAGTTCTTCACTGAAAGGGTCATTAGGCAATGGAATGGTCTGCCCAGGGAGGTGGTTGACTCGTCTTCCCTGGAGGTGTTCAAGGTGTGGGTGGATGAGGTACTTAGGGGCATGGTTTAGAGATTGGTGGGAATGGTTGGACTCGATGATCTGGTGGTCTCTTCCAACCTGGTGATTCTATGATAACTGGTCTTTTTCATACAGTTTAAAGTTTCTTTGAGTCTTATAGCCAATACAGTATTAAAACCACCAAGCAACATTAAGGTCTGACAGGCTGGACTGCTGGGCTGAGACCAACGGCATGAGGTTTAACAAGGCCAAATGCCGGGTCCTGCACTTGGGGCACAACAACCCTAAGCAGAGGTACAAACTAGGAGAAACCTGGCTGGAAAGCTGCCAGGAGGAGAAGGACCTGGGGGTGCTGGTTGACAACCAACTGAACATGAGCCAGCAGTGTGCCCAGGTGGTCAAGAAGGCCAATGGCATCTTGGCTTGTATCAGGAACAGCGTGACCAGCAGGTTCAGGGAGGTTATTCTCCCCCTGTACTCAGCACTGGTGAGACCGCACCTCGAGTACTGTGTTCAGTTCTGGGCCCCTCACCACAAGAGGGATGTTGTGGCTCTGGAGCGAGTCCAGAGAAGAGCAACAAAGCTGGTGAAGGGGCTGGAGAACAAATCTTATGAGGAGCGACTGAGAGAGCTGGGGTTGTTCAGCCTGGAGAAGAGGAGGCTGAGGGGAGACCTTATTACTCTCTACAACTACCTGAAGGGAGGTTGTGGAGAGGAGGGTGCTGGCCTCTTCTCCCAAGTGACAGGGGACAGGATGAGAGGGAATGGCCTCAAGCTCCACCAGGGGAGATTCAGGCTTGAGATTAGGAAAAAGTTCTTCACGGAGAGGGTGGTTAGGCATTGGAACGGTCTGCCAAGGGAGGTGGTTGAGTCACCGTCCCTGGAGGTGTTTAAGGTTAGGGTAGATGAGGTGCTTAGGAGCATGATTTAGGGATTGGTGGGAATGGTTGGACTCAACGATCAAGTGGGTCTCTTCCAACCTGGTTATTCTGTGATTCTGTGATTATGCCTTGGTAAAATTAAGAAGTACATTACATCGTTAGACAAACTAAATTAATAGATAAAAGTTCTGTCTGTTTCTTAGAAATTAACAGTCATGAACAATTCCTGAAAATCAGGATTGCAGGAATTAAACTGCAAACTGTATTTTGACAAGTTATCGGTACAGACTAAATTCCTACAAATATCGTACAAGACAAAACCTGTTCAAAAACCTGTTTGAGCCGTCTCTCCTTTTCAGCAATGCTAACCAGCTAAGTCTACCAGTGATAATTTTGGTGATTAGCATTTAAGGTTGTAAAAACTTCGTTAATCATAGTCATGGATTTTAGAGCCTAAAAGGAAACATTTTTTCCATAAAAAGCTTACTATTTCATATCCTGTGACAAACCTGTTAGAAGATATACTGCCCAAGATACTACAAATGATAAAGTCAAGAGAAGTAGTCCGATAAATTATCTTCTTTACTACCACATACGAATAGCACTTAGTATCTTACTGCAATGCAAGAAAATTCTTAAGTTACTTGTTTGTATATGTTAAGAAGTGAAAATCAGTGTTGTGCATGCATTATTGTAAGCCCAGCAGCCTCTCTGTTCTCAGTGTAACAGCAAAAACATAACAACTAGGTAACCCTGATTACTTGCAGTCCCTGTGCGCATTTCACCACACACATATATTCAGGTCAGCTTGGGTTCAGAAATTACTCATCCTTGCGAAATAGTGTCAAAACAAATACCTTCCAAAGAGGCACAAGGCATCTCTTACACCTTTCAACCACAAGTTGAGAGAAGTCAGAGAAAGGACAGATGAAGTGTGCTCAAGGACAGCAGATTCCTAAGAATTCTAATTATTTTTAAAGTAGGCCAACCTCCAGGACATATGCATTTCATCCAGAAAAATTAATCCAGCCTGCTCCCTGCCATCCTCTTTTCCCAAGGCCCCTCAGGCATACACAAAGATTAAAGGCTAGATGAACTATCCTGGCAGCCTGCTCCTTTTTATCACAGCAGCTTGACAACTCCCCTGTCATCACCAGTCTTGGTAGAAAATAATAACTAGAGCAAAACTTGGTGACTTCCCAAGAGGTGACCGAGATGACTATTCCCAGAAAAGGCAAGTGTGCTCTCTAATTCAGCAACTCTGTATCTTACAGAGATTCCATAACTTTTGTTTCATTACATGAAATAATAGTGATGGTATCGACACTCTGGACTCCTAAATACTGCTTCTTAAGTCAGCACTCAAGTGTCTCATTGTACATTGACAAAGCTGTGCCAGAGTAACCATTTGCTTCAAGTTTGACATTGAAGTTTTCTTCCAGTCTTGACTCCAGTACAACTGATAGCTGTACTCTTTGAGGATGGTTTTTTCTGCTGGTGACCCTGAAGGAGGAGCTCACACCTGGACCTGCTCAAAGAGCTTCATGACCTCACTGTCAAGCCAACACTTCTTTGCCTTCCTTAGCCCAACCTTTCATGTACTGTTTGCATAACTAAAAAAATTTAAAAAAAAATAAATCAGGAAGCCTTCAAGACAAATACTTTAGCTTAGTATTAGAAAAGACTAAAAGGGACAGAAGACATGAGGAGTCTTCGGTTCTAAGACACCGAGATCACATAAATGCACCCCAGAAACTGATCTAGTCTTACTTCAAATGCCAAGGCTACAATACCTCCAGAGAGTGTACTCAAGATCATTTTACCCTCTCCATAAAATTAATAACTTAATACACTCCTACAGAGATTGAAATATCAGCATTTGAAGCTGAGGATCTCCTAGAAGTGATACATGAGGCAGCAGGAGAGTCTCCTTACCAGCAGGAGCTGGAACACAGGAAACCCTCATACCACCCTTTTGGATCTGAGAGCTGCTGGCTAAAAACTCAGTCAAGAGATAAGCTCATAGCCAATCAAGCTATCCCAAGCAGCAAACAACAAAAAACCTACCCCCACCTTTTTCCACCTCTGCAGATTACTGAGGTATTGTTTTTAAACAAATGCTTGTGAAGGTCTCAGTTCTACACAGGAGGAAGGTATTTCATGGAGAGGAGGGAAATAGGGGTGGAATATGTGTAAGAGGTGAGAGAAAACCAACATATTTCATAGCTGCTGTTTAAACCTTCTCAGAGACGTTGGCATGTTAGAATAACACTATGGGAGATGGATTAGTAGAGCCAGAGCAGGTGAAGCAGTCTGAGCTGCATGATAAATGTACCATTGACACATGCACAGCTTATAAAAGACATATATTACAAACGCTGAAGAGCTGACTTCAAGGCCTCATTTAAGTGAAAGTGTAGGAAATCCTGTTTCAAGACTAAAGCACAGAGAACAATTTATTTTCTCTGAGGAACATGCTATCTCAATATTATCTTTCTTGGTCTTGCTTCCTCAACAGGAAGAACAGAAAACTCAAGACATTACCATCCCAGTCACTTTGAAGAGGTAGCTTGGTTACTTGTTTTGGTTTTGCTTCAAAATGTTATTACAGAGGGAGCCTAAAATGATAAATACATCTTTCTTTGACATATCTAGAATTCTTATTGACTAGCTCAAAAAAAAGACATTGTTTAAATATCTCAAGCCCTTACAGGTAAGAACTGAGAAATAAGATGGGGTGATGGGGTGCTGCTATGCTTCATCCCTGTTGAAATGTTATTCCTCATTTTTTTCAGTCATCCTTAAAAGGGAAATATTTTGCTATGGGTTAAAACCAAAGCAAGTGTGTTGTGGGGAAAAATAAGTTCAAATATGAAAAAAACAATATTCAAAATTGTTCTTTTCCTCTAAAGCACACTATTTAACATAATACTTTCTGCCTTATAAAACAATCAACTGTAGTCATTCAAGTCAGAACAGCTCTTGCTGAGCCATTTTCATTGCCAATTTTTTTAAAGACAACAAAATAAGAAACTTTGTGGGTTGAGAACCATCTGCATATACCTTAATGAAATTAACAGTTATATTTTGAGACCTTCAACTGTAAAGAAATATTTCCAAATGTAAATAGCACATAAACTGGTATATTGTTTTTACAATAAGCTTTCCTACATTTCTCTCTTGCTGCTCAGGGGTTTACAGCACACCAGTGTCGACTGCTGCTATTTGCAACCGAGTGTTCCATGAGGAAATGAAAGAAATACAAGTTGTCAAAGGAAAATAAGTTGTATCTTAGGAAAGTCAGAGCAATACTAAAACAACATTGCTGGAGTCAGTGATTGGAATGAAGGGTTCAGGAAGAGGTGGCACGAGAGAAACTTAAAAGAAATACAGACCACCACAGAGCAATAAATAATTACTATGTCATAAAAGGGGGAGGAAGGCAATTTGTTCTGCAATTTGCAAGAAGCATGCTTAATTCTTACTTAATACAATCGTTTTTTTAAAAGAAACATCTCTTAGTAGTCATTTTTGATCTAGGCAGAAAGCACATATTCAGCCTCATAATAATAATATTTTTATTTCCATATGGGAAGTCAATGTGTTTTCAGAAAATAGGAATTATGCACTATAAAATGCATCCCTAGGGAAGCACCAGCTACTTAAAAAAACAGCTCACATTTAGCAAATAACTTGGGGTTTGGGTTTTCAGGATTTTTTTTCAAATTTTAGACCTAGCAATCCAAATGAACCATCCAAGGAGTAAGCAAACATTTCAAACCTGTTTAGTCCCAAGCAGGGAGAACACAGTAAGATTGCTTATTTGGAAAACAAAGGTAGAATACAAGTATCAGCATTCTTCTCTGTATCTTTTTATAACTGTTAACCACAAAACACCCCTTTTCCACAAAAGCACATGCTTTCCCAGCAAGCTCCTAATGGAGGAGGCTACAACTAAACTGATAAATACCAATCTAGTTATTTGCTGTAAAGCACAAACTTAACCTCTGGTTTAAGTTTACCGATATCTATTGAGTTCAGGTTTTTTTTTCCTCTCCTAAAAGCTATATTAAGCGAAAGGCCAGAATACCCTCAAATGCAAGCATAAACAGTATCACAGGTTGCAAAGATACGCATGCTGCTGGCTGCTTATTGCTGCCCTTTTTTGGGCCATTCTGGCAACATCTTCCTTTTTGAACACATTACCTTGGCATTGCTATTAAATCATGGAGGGGCAAACCTCACTTACCAGAACAGTGTCTAAATCTAGAGCACTGTGGGGTGGAGGTGGACAGCTACAGGTAGATGCAAGCAAGATAAATTCCCTTTAATTCACTAAAAGATTAAAGAAAACTGATAGAGGAGGCAACCTTTTAAGCAGCATGTTGCTATTTTTACACTAATTGTTCACAGTAGACATTTGTTTTCCACACTTACAGAGGAAATCTAGTAATTAAATGTAAGTGTTACCAGACTTGGAATCCCTCTCTCAGATTATATGGCCTAGTTTCTGTAAAAAGCATCTCCCCCCATCCCCATAAGGTAGAAGTCAAACCTATTAATGTAACAGCTTATCCTGCCCTATTTCCACTTGGCAGTCTCCCATAATGCTGATTTAATATCTGACAAAAATAGGACAAAGACACTGTCATTTTTCATTAGGGAATGTCAGCTCAATACAAGCAATTTTAACTCTGCTGAGCTTGGGCTAGGGAAGGTGAATTCTGTGTAGCCATGTGGCAACCCCTCCATGTATATACTTCTGGATGTAACTTACCTTCTCAAGGCTGGCATCCTGATGACCCAAAGGGCCTTTTATGATAACAAAATTTACCAGCACCATGATTTCTGCTATTTCAGCTTCATCATCATCTCTTAATTCACCACCTTTAAAATAGTGAGTTATATATTACCTAGATTTTTATTTTAAAAAGAACTTCATTACATGCTATTTTCAGTGCCCCACTGTTCAAACATTAAGCAGCAAAACCTACTAATTCTGTTAAAATTTTTTTTTTTTTTAGACAACAACCTACCCAATCCATTGTGTTAATTCTTCCTGATTTCTGTTGTCTCATAGTTTCTCCACTAAGGTAGTGCAATGGGGAAAGCATTTTACCTGTACAGTTCCCTAAACAGACACAAAGAAGTGTTTTGCTGCATAATCTCACCTAAGAAAGCAGAGATAGCTTTCATCTTATGCTGGGGATTCTGCCAAAAGTCCCCTGGTTCCTTCTCCTGCAATGTGATTTTTTTCTTAAGAAGCAAACACCAGCCTCAAGATCTTCAACTTTTTTAGGTGGTATCACAAATAGTAACACTTGGGGCTAGAAGAGCACAAAGGGAATCTTGTCACATGCATATAAAATGGTACAAAATTGCTCTCTCTAGAGGCGTAGATATTTAAATAATAGTCTTGAGATAATAATGAGTTATTTCCCTCACTTATTACAAGGGATCTTTGAGACAAAAGAATTCAAGTTTTAATACAATCTATGCATGTATATATAAATTGCAGGAATTATGTAAGGCGTTGTTTTCCATTTCTTCACATTATTCAGGAAACCACTTTGTGGTCATTTATTCTGCAACATAACTGGAATTGTTTGTCAAAAGATTTCATTTTTAATATGATAGGGATTGGGGTTTTTACACTCTCCCAAGGGTGACAGATTTTTACAAGCTTTTTCAAAGCCAATTTAGATGAAAGCACACATTAAAAAGAATTAGCATTTAATATTTCAAAACATTTTGCCTATTACTGTCGCTAGCAACAATAGATTACTATAATAAACAGAAGGGGAAAAAAACTGGTGATGGTTACTTTCTACAACAGCAATACTTTGGCTATAGCAACCTCACTGACACCTTGTGCAAACATTTCAAACCAAACTTGTTAAACAAAAAAATTGCCAAGGTGTACACTTCTGCTGAATGTCACATAGGAAGCAGCGACTTATTACGACTTTGATTGTAGAAGGTTGTGTATCTACATCTAGCCATTCACATATAAGGAGCTTTTCACACCCAGATGATGAATGATTGCATTGAGTTTTCAGATAGTGCCAGAATGGCAGAATCGACGTGGCATTCTTTGTGTTAGGTCTCACCCTATTACAGAAAGGCAAACCAGTAGAAGTGACCTGATGCATAGATAACTATACAAAGCAATTGCAGAGAGACATTATTTTGCTATTTGACTTCTCATTTACCACAATACATCATCTTTTTAACAAACTAGACACTTGCATCCCTTCACTATCAAACACCACTACCCTTGTTACATCAGATTTATCATCTTATTTCACTTCCCACATTTCCTCCAGTAATGAGATCAACTTCAAATACCCGTGTCTCAGTTTCTCTCCTAAGCAAATTTACTGTTACTCCTTAGGGGAAAGTGGAGAATTTTTGTTAGGACTTCTACCACAAAGAATCTATTTTAAACCACAGTAACACTTCAAGTTCAGTCTGTAACTTATCATTAGGATCTCAGTGACAATCCAGCCAAGGCATACAGGATATTAGTGGTCCTTAAAATGGGGGAGAAGAGGTGTCACCAGAAAACTCAGAAAATATCCATTTGGATTTTGTTTCTTTTTTTCTATCTTCTCTTCCTCTACATCATAAATTCTCCACTTTCTAGCAGCCACGTAGGAACTGCATTGTTAAAACTTTGTGGGTGGTGAAGGCCCGTTGTTTCTTGAACCAGAGAGACGTGCCAGAATAGCCACCTACACCAGGGCCCTCAGCAGAGCCTCCCTTGCCAATCTGAGAGCAACTGCTCTGCCCTTGCTTGAATCTTTCTTTACTGTTTCAGTCCATTGGTTCTGACTGCTGTACTACCCACTTCTTGATGACACCAGCTCTTAAGGTTGTACCTCTGAGGCTGATTATTAGCAAGACGTCTCACCAGAGACCAACGAGTACTACAGCTATGGGATCCCTACAGCAATTGTTTTTACAATGAATAGACTCAACCATTTCCTGCTAGCTCCAAAACTGTGGTATGTTGTACCAGAAGAGCAGATGGTGTCAGAAAACATGTCAAAGACCCCACAACATGCATATAATAATAGAATCAATGATTCTACCTGATCTTTTCTCACAGCCATAAACAGAAGTGCCCTTGCCTAAATCTTCGGTGCCTTTGTAATCCTTAGGTAGCAGGTGTCCTTACTTACACAAAAGCATATATGTTTTTGAAGAATCTGAAGATTGACCTTAATATATTTTCATCATTTGTACTTGGTTAAGATTAGAAACTATTCTGTTTGGATATTTCTGAAATGCAGATAAAGACATATTTAACTGCTCCCTCTTCTTCTTGCAGAAACAAGGCTACACAGTTGGGTTACCTGGAAAAGGACTTTGTCTCTACAACTTCTGAATATGCTTTCAGCGAACATACACATCTGTAGTGGTCTTCTATCAGAAAAAAAGGTCTTATCTCCCAGCTGTCTGTATAACTGGTATTACTTCTATGTTCTCTCATTTCCTCCTAAACAGCCACTTCTCCACATTTACTTTTTTCTTTTTCTTACTCATCTTGCCTCTCCAGAAGATCTCTGATATATTTTAAAATCATTAGGAAAAAAATACAGTAACACAGTATTTGAAGGGAGAAAATACTTTTAAAAAAAAGTTATAACACAAGATTTTACAATATTACCTACTCTCATTTGCTACTGCAAGCAGGAAAAGATTCAAGGTTATAAACATAAAAGAACACCACAGTGGAAATTTTCATCTTTGCTTCTTTAATGCCTCAGTGTTACTAAACAGTGCCTAGGGTTACAGTGCAGGGAGGGAAAGTGTACTGCCTGAGGTCAGCTATAAAAAGTTAAAATTCTATTTTAAGCTGGTACTGTCTGAGGAGGAATTTTACATTTGCTGGCTAGAGTTTTCAGCACAAGCAAAGGGAAGAGGGTGTCATACAGGAAGACTAATAATTCTTCTGCTACCTTTATCTTAACAAACTTCCCGGCAGATAACAAAAGAGCAAACACACACATTTGTATGACTTAAAGTGTAAACCAGGGCATTTCACAGAAGCAGCTATTAAAATCCTAGTTTCAATATGCCAAAGCTGTAACAAAGCACAGCCTGTTTGCAGGTGTTACAGGGAGCACAACCCAAGATGCAAGCCCACCTCATGGGGTCAGCGTTGTCTCGCCTAGCAGGATGCAGGATACACAGGCCTTAACCTTCCACATATTCCTGGGGTTCACCAGCTCTCCAAAAAACAACTGGCACACTGCTAGTAGCAAGCCTGCTCATTACCATTTAACTCGTATTCATCACCTGAGCAGCATCTGAAGAGGAAGGCAGTTGAAACCAAAACATCAACATAGTAATAACAATACCATTTCCCAGAAAATGAAGCATGTGTTACTCTCTCTCATATGTATCACGATAACTAAACAGCTGATCTAGCTAATGAACCAAATATTGTTTAGATTTCATCTTTGACAGTGTTTACTTAATGTAATTATGTCTACTCCCAATGAAGACTGGATTATTTCCTGAAGTGGCTGTTATGGATATTTCCGCCTCCAGTCAAGGCAGGGATAACCAATACAGAAAGCTCCTTTATTGGGGGCTGGACTGTAAAACCTCTTCTTACTCCTTTATTACCACACACACCAGCTAGAAACAATTAGACCTCACATGCACTTGGAAGGCGATACAAAGGTTCAGCTCAAAGGTATCCACACCAAAGCCTCCAGGCTCATGAGCTGGACAGCATGATTCAATACAGCACCTGAATAAATTGATACAGTATAGGAAGCATAAGAATACAATATTTCAGTTGTCACCCCAGAATAACCATTTGAAGATGGTCGCTGCCCTATGCACTAACACCACCATCACTCTTTTTTTTTTTTGTTTCTCACAGAGGATGTCACTTTACAGGTCTGTTACAATTTCCTAAGCAGGAGAAGTAATACAGCTGGTTGAGGCAAAATGTTTACTGCCTTACATTTTATTGACAGGTATGCAAATAAGATTCCCAGAGATTTCTCTGTACACAGAAAACCCGTGTTGTGTCTAGAAGCACAAATTACAGAAACTTCACCACTTAATAAACTGCCTATCTCCAAAAGCATCGCTATGGCTTATTATCTCAGCAGTAACTGCCAAGATACAGCAAACTGTAACAGCTTCACAAGACAGAGCACCAGCTGAAGGAATCCAAAGTCACTTGCAGTTTTCAAAAGCAACAATTCTGTCAGCTTGTTTCCCTTCCACAATTACTCAAAGCAGCCTGCTAGAGAGGCCCAAGATCATCAGTGATCATAACACACCATAAAAGGACTGCTTTTTAAGAAAACAACTGTAAAATTTTACAGCTTTACCAAGACGAAAACTATCTTGACCAGTCTTACTTCAAGCAGATCTCCTAAACTCTGGTTATATTACGAAGCCCTCGAACACCCGATGAACATGGAGAAAGGCGCTTTGACTCCTTCCAAGACACTGGTGCCTACGGGTCAGATTATTCTCACCTGATGCGACTACTGCGAGGCTGGCTCCGCAGATTTGCTGGCCTCGCCTCCCGAACCATTTCTGGAGGTTCCCGTCCCTCTCAGCCCAAGTGCCGCCTGCCCTGCGCCCCACAGGTCTCCCCACTATTTCAGAGCGGGAGAGCCGCACTACCAGCACCAGCAATCCTCTTGGTTTTCCGTGCTCTGCTTCCTCATCTGCTGCCTCTCCTTGGAAAAACCTGTCAGGGAAACGCCAGGAGGCCGATGCTTGGCTGCGGGGTGAGTGTTAGGGGAACACCTGCACCGAGAAAGCCCTTCGCGGGATACTTAGGGATGGAAAAGCCCCCGAAGGAGACACGAAGGACTATAAAAACTCTTCTTACTCTTCACTGCCACGCACACCAGCTACAACCCGCTTCCCAACCAGACCTCGCGCACACGCACTGGGGAGGCCGGCACGAAGGTTCGGCTCAAGGGGATCCGCACCGCAGCCTCCGGGCTCCCGAGCACGAGCCGTTGACAGCACGGGAATAAATGGATCCCGCACACGCCGCGGCAGCGCCGAGCAGCCCCGGGGCGGCGGCGAAGCCACGTCGCCCGGGCTGGGGACGAGGGATCCGGGCAGGGCTCGGGGGCGGCCGGCGCCACCCCCGCCGCCCCTCGCCGCCGCGTCGGGCCTGCAGGCCGCGGCCCGGGCAGCCGCCCCCGCTCCCGCCACGCTCGCCCCGCACTCACCCGTCCCGGCGGTGCCGTCTCCTCGGCGCGGGGCGACAGCGAGGACCAGAGCAGCAGCAGCCCCAAGAAGCCGCCGGCCAGCAGCACGGCGCGCAGCAGGAAGCCCAGCTTCAGCCGCATCCTCCCTCCCTCCCTCCGCCGCGCCCGGCCCCGCGCACCGCCGGGGCTTCGGCCCGCCCCCTCCTCTCCCCGCGCTGCTCGGCGGCGGCCGCACCTACAAACTTTTTTTTTTCTTTTTTCCCCCCCTTTCCTTTTTTTTCCCCGCCCCCCCTCCCCGCGCTGCCTCGCCCGCGGGGCGCGATGCGGAGCAGGAAGTGGCCGCCGTTCCACGTGGCCGCCGAGGGCGCCTCGCCGCCCGCCGCACCTGCCCCCGCGCCGCGGGGAGGGGAGCGCGGGGGGGCCCGGGCCCGAGGGGGCGGCTCGCCTGCGGGAGAAGCCAAGCGGCTGCGGGAAGGCTGAGGCACCTCGGTGGGGGATCCCCTGCGG
This sequence comes from Clamator glandarius, assembly GCA_033459285.1. NCBI lineage: Eukaryota > Metazoa > Chordata > Aves > Cuculiformes > Cuculidae > Clamator > Clamator glandarius. The sequence continues at coordinate 690,566 of JAUNZM010000936.1, read as the reverse complement.
TGCGGTTAAAAAGGCATCGAGCAGCCGAGTCCCGTCTGCGGGTTGGTTGCTCCAGCCCGCGGACCTGTGACTTGTGGGACGGGGGCTTAGAGAATCCCCTGAGGGGAGCAGAAAGTGAGGGAAGGCTTTGAGAGCCTTAAGCTTAGGTGGCAAGGTGGTCAAGATGCATCAACTGATGCCGTGAAAAGCCACACTCAATAATCGATGCCAATTTGATTATTAAGTAAGGAGGCTGAGAGGAGACCTTACTGTTCTCTACAACTGCCTGAAGGGAGGTTGTGGAGAGGAGGGAGCTGGCCTCTTCTCCCAAGTGACAGGGGACAGGACGAGAGGGAATGGCCTCAAGCTCCACCAGGGGAGGTTCAGGCTCCACATAAGGAAAAAAATCTTCACTGAAAGGGTCATTAGGCAATGGAATGGTCTGCCCAGGGAGGTGGTTGAGTCACCACCCCGGAGGTATTTAAAAGATGGGTAAGACGCGGTACTCGGGGACATGGTTTAGTGACAGATAGGAGTGGTTGGACTTGATCCAAGAGGTCTTTTCCAACCTGGTGATTCTATGATAAAGTTTGCGGGGGATAGCTCCACCTAATGCACCTGCAACTTCCACCACAATTCACAAAGGCTATCTACAGTCTAAGCATACAGATTCATCACTTTTCCTGGAATAGGTGTGTCTACTGTAATCAGTTCCTGAAATTTATTTACATAAGTTCCCTCCCTTTGGCGTGTGCACTCTGCCCTCTGTGGGTCTTGGGCTGGGGGATTCTGGAGGAAGGCTCGCAGTCTTCTTCACAGTGAACTTCTCAACTCTCAGTCTTGCACATGCTCTTATACAGCTTGGGCACCTCGTCAAGGTTGCATCTGGTCCTAGCTGGTTCTTATTTCTCTTATCATTGCACTAGTCCTTGTTATCTGGCTTAATTAGAAACTGTCACAATCTTTCTCATTCGTTCTAACCGCAGCCTTGTTAAAATTCCTTATGTAAGCATAAGTACCCAAGCACAGGCTAGCCAAAAGTTATTATTCAAGCTAATCGTATATTTTAGTTCTAAAATCACAAAAACTATACATAATATTCATTGAATGGTTTGAGTTGGAAGGGACCTTAAAGATCATCTAATTTCACACCCCCTGCCATGGGCAGGGACACCTCCCACCAGACCAGGCTGCCCAAGGCCCCATCCAACCCAGCCTTAAACATATAATAGGTTAGTAACTTATAACAAATAATCTCTTCCTTCAAAACTTTCATAACCTGCAGGGTATAAGCCTTCTAGATGTATAGAACTATACCCATAGAACTAGATCCATATCATATCATAGAATTAGATCCATAAAGTTCTTGGCACACTGTTAAATGATTTAGAGTGTTCAGACTTTTTGCATTTTAGGCAGTACTTATTTGCATCTTTGTAGATAAAACTCTTACATCGCTGTAGTCTTGCACATATCCTTTGCGAGTCACAGGCAGCATTTCAGGTGGGAATAGGTCTGCAGAACTTCAGAGTGTAACCTCAGGGAAACATTTATTGCTTACTTTCTATGGAAATCAATCCTGTGACGATTACATTTTTATGGAATATTTGTATTAAGAACTTGAAGTAGTTCGATATATTTACGACGAGGGTGGTGAAACACTGGCACGTGTTGCACTGAGAAGTTATGGATGCCCCATCCCTGGAAACATTCAAGGTTAGGTTGGATGCGGCAGAGTGACCTGGTCTAGTTGGATATTCCGTGCTCCTTGCAGGGATGTGGAGTACATGACCATTAACAGTCCCTTCCAACCCAACCCATTCTATGATTCTAAGGTGTAAACACTTAGCTTCAGTGATGGATTAACTTCAGTGATTGACAAGACATGGGAAAAACAGCCCCGTTAATTTCTGTATGCGGCCCGGTCAGGACAACAATGGTGTGTGCTCAGCAGAGACTGTAAAGTCAACAAATTTCTTTCCTTGAGGATAGGAGATTAAGCATGAGATTGCAGAGATCTTATCAGCCCTGAGTTTGTGTATGTTTTTATTACTAATTTTATGCACTAAAAGTCAGATGTTCTATTTCCTCCTTTGAAGGAGTCCTGCACATGCACACATACACACAAACCTGATTATGTGAGCGCTCCACAGAGCACATTGATGCAAGAAAAATACTTTGTGTATTCAGTACTACCCCCTTGTTTTGACGTTTTTCAGGTCTCTTTCTTGTGTGCACTGGGAGGATATCGGTTCCAAGGATTCTGAATGTTAACTTTCAATTATAAGCTCTGTAGAAACAAAACAGGATCTTGCATCCTGAACAGGATCACTTTGGAGTTAAAAAAAAAAAAAACCCACACCTAAGTGACTTTTGTAGTCGGACACACATAAGCACAGAAGTCTTTGTTTATTCATCTAGCTTATGCAATCTCACCATGTAATCCTCCTCCTTCTGTAAGATCACAGTATGAGATGTAGACAAATGCAATGTTTAAAGCGTAGGCAACAGTTCTAATCCATATGAGTGTTTGCGTGGCCCTGGGACTTTCATGGGTCTCCAGAGGTGTTTCTTTCAAAGCCCTTTCACTGTTTGTCCTTGCAGTAACCACACAAACATCCCAACACAAAGGTTTACGTGACCGTTTTCAGGTAGATAACAGCACCTATACAGGGCTGGGAGGGTCTGTAATTTTTGCTGGGAAAGGCATAGAGCTGAGGTGCCCAGCTCTGAACAGAGCCCTTGCCTTGGTGAGCCTGGCAGGAAAAGGCAGGTTGGAACTACAAACTGTGTACCTCTGTATCCTGCCAAAAAGGTAGGGAAATTTTCCTAACTCTTCTTTCACTGCCTTCTGGAGACCTTAGTGCAGCAAAAGGTGTTATTCCCTCTTGTGTTATTCTCCATTTTTGGTGTCTGTTTTTACTGTCCCGTGCTGGTGCTCTGAGCACACTCAAGAGTGAACAGAAAAAATAAATTACTCTTGGCACTGCACAGAGGGTCCTGTAAAACTGGCCACAGCCTTGTGATGTGACACTGCTCTGCTGCTGCTCGTCAGAGCTGAAAGTGACATGGACAGAGCCCTCTGTGAGTGAGTGGATACTACATGTATTCACATTTATAAGGCTGCTTGCCAAAACTTTTTTTTTCTTTTTTTTTTAAGTGGAGGCTTGCATTCTGCAGAAACCCATGGGTGAACCATGCCTCCGTTATTATCAGAGAGAGATGAACAGTGGAAGATGACCAAGAGTTTTGTTGTGTTTTGGTTTTAGGTACCAGTCAGTGAATTCCCCCATTAGTTGTTCAAGGACAATTTCTGTACGAGGCATTTTAAAAACCTCTGCCTTTTCACCTGGAGCAGAAATAGTTGATGCCCAGTGGGAAACACTATGGGCCCCTGGACAATGTGCTCATGCCAGCCAGCCTTCTCTGTCAGTGACAAGAGATTGGAGAAGGCATTGTGTTTCTGTATTACTATTACACCTGCCTGACCTGGTCCCTCCACAACAGGGAGCATCATCCACCTTTTTTTCCTCATGCACAGGCCATACAGTCTGACTGCAGAAGTATCAGGATGATACTGACCTTGTAAGTATTTTTTTTGTCTGTTTTATCCTCATGAATTTTAAAATTCTGCAGATACAGTTTTTCCTGTGCAGTAAAGTGGCTAAAAAGACCTGCAGAACATATTTTGCTGAATTTGTACTGGCCAAGACAGAAAATTCAAATTAAATTTGGCTTTGAATTGCCTCCAGTAACATTCAAAACACCTTTGAAAAATCTTTTATGACCTGGAGGGAGAGAGAGAGAGAGAGAGAGGGAGAGGGAGAGTTAAATGTGAGGTTTTGCTTTCAGTTGCAAAACACTGTATAAACCGTGATGCCTTTACTACCCAGCAGCACTAAGACAAGACACCATCCTGGCTGTTATTAGGGAGTAAAATAACCAATGTTAGACTGCTATTCTGTCATTCAAACATTTCTAACAGACTGGCAACTGTCATAATGTTTGTATCTATATGTGGACGTGTCTGCTGCTTGCTGCATGGAAATCATATGTTCATTTCTCCATCTACCTCTACATAAACATCCAGTGGTGTTTAAGTCATTGCAAAGCCTTGCTGCTCTTGAACCAGAGACCTATGATGACCTAGAGGTGAAGTATCTGATTACTAATCCCCTAAACCTTGCAGTTGCCTTACTGCTGGGGATTTGGGAGGTAGTGTCTGGAGCCGGTTCACTAGCAAATATCAAAATCTCATGCAGTTGCTCCACTGGAGAAAAGTCAGGATCTGCATATATCTCTTAACTCTCATAAATGTGTGGCCACAAAATATTTGTCCTGCTTTAATTTAGTGTTGAGAAGGAAATTTTTATAAACTTTTGTACCTATCAAGATGAAAATCATGTAGCCCAAAGCTCCAGAACACAACAAACAGCTGTACAAAAATCCTCCATTTTGCACATCTGCAGTTTGTTTTTTTTTTCCTGACAACACGTAAGTCTCCTTTTGAAAATTTGCAGAGTTAGTCAGAGACAAACTTCTTTTTTCATGTTCTTTGAAATTAGCAATGGATTGTATAGACTTTAAGCAATTCCACTTCTCTTAGAAGTTTCTGGAATTAACTACCAACACTTCATTTAGTGCAATATATCACTACCTGGTACACTCTAGGCTTTATGTAATGGCAAATTTGGTCATGCTTTGATTATAGAAGTGTTGGGAAATGCCAGCCGGCAGACAGTAACTTGCTTTCCTGAACTGAATACCCTCAACAAATGGAACGCCTATGTTCTAGTGAAAATTTCCAGCTCCATGCAATCCCTTTTCCCATCCCTTCTGACCTTCCATACTTCAATGTCAGCATTTCTAGGGTTATTTGTATTTAAGTGGTCATCTCTGAACAAAGCTTATGCAGTTTTCCACATTGCTACTTTGGCTCGAAGGAGAGCTGGCCATTAACATTTATGGAAATCTCATTCAGTGTATTAGCGCTACAGGAGATCCATTAGTGCTGCATATTAAATTCTTGGAGTGTCCAGGTGGAATCCAAGACACTATTTCCTGAGTTTCCATCTGAGATCTGAGAAGGCAGAAGCTGGAGGTGTATTTGGAGAGCCTGGTCAGATCTATCTTCTATAAAACAGGTTCATCTCTTGTGACACTGTCTCTGGCACTGAGGGATTCACAGAGAGAGTCTGGATTAATGAGGTGGCTGCTACTTGGAATAAGCCAGAAGAGCAGAGTTTGGAATACACTATGACGGGCATAAAGCTTTATGCTAAATACCCAATGTATTTATTTGTCAACTTCAGAGTTGACAAAAAGGCACCAAAGTGCAGGATTTTAAATTCTTCTGATTTTTTCTGATTGATTTAAATGTACTTTAATCAAATAAGTGTGTCTCAGTAATACTTAATACATCCTTTTGCGAATGAGACTATCTGCTTCATCTTCATTGTTTTATGATTGCCAGACTTCAGTACCATTCTTCTGGTAATTCTCATTTATCCTTCCTTTTTTAAACCAGAGGTTTACCAATGCATGTTTTATCAAAAATTATCTTTGAATGGATGCTTTTGGCAGAGTGCAGTTTGCTTCCTTTGCTTTTCCTGTCACTTCTATGAAGAACATGTTATGAAGTTCCCGTCATTACATTTAGCCCCCATACTCCTGTCATGCCTACTTAGCTGGTTTTCCTCCTGCAATATCACCTCTAGCTCCTCTTCTCTTTTCCCCCACAACAGCAAGTGAGCTTATTATCTGGTACTGGTTCTGGATTCTATTTATGTCCTGAAGACCAGAATGTAAAAAATGTCTGTATTAGTTTTCAGCTCCACTTGCTGGTACTGAGTACTGATCAATGTCTATGAATGATGCTGTATCATTAATACAGATTTTGTCTAAAGATATTTAACCTCTTGGATTTGCAAGTTCTCAAAATATCCACGCTGTGCTGAGTGTTAACAATCCCTGACAGATTTAGATCTCATTAAAATAGTGGATGGGATGGTCAGCTGTATGGGTTTTTCATTTTGAAGAGAATCAGAATGATCTAAACATGGGTTTGTCATTTTAAAAATAAAGGTAATATCTATATTTCAGTGTTTTTTAAAGGAACTCTTACCTGTATTTTGAGCCAGATGTAATTGCAAGTAGTTATATAGCTCGGGTCCAGAAAATATCCTTTTCCATGGTGTCATATTTCTGAGCACTTCGAACAGAAATTAACTTGCATCATTCCCTGAATCTAGGGCAGAGAAAATTGAAATAGGTTCCTGCAATTTCTGTTATGCTGAAAAAATGAATGGTGCAAACACCCACATTTCAGATGCTGATTTACTTTTCAAAAAAACCCTTTAAAATGTAGTAAATTAGTGGAGTTAATTTGATAAAATTGTCAGCTTGAACAAGATTCACAGTGCATTTGAGATACAAAATAGCACATTTTACAACTATAAATTAATTAGATTTTCTTATTTCTGTAGCTTTTTACTATTTAGTGATAAGCTGCTGATAGTCTAACAAGTAACTGGTATTTGATTCAGTATCATACCTGCTGTATCGGCCATAAATCTTTATAAGTTTGACAGCTTTTTCTTCAGGATACTTACTGTTATCTTGTTAAAAATCAAACAAAACGTAACTACTGAAGATAGTAAACATTTGTTAAACATTGGATAAGTTCAATAAAGCCAGTGTGTCAAACCTGAACAAGATAAAGCCTTATGAAGCTTCATAGACAAATAAAAAAGGACACTTGAAAGACGTTATGTAGAAAAGTGTGGGCGTGCAACAGTTACTAGTCACTAAACCAAGTATCTTTTGTTGTTCCTTCACTTAGTCACAGGGTAAGTTAGCAAAATAGTACTTCAGAATGTGTAGTCTGCCTCATTTTTCATAAACACCTAAAAGGTTAATTACTGTAAAAGTCCATCCCAGTAGATAGGTTTATACATTAACATTGAAATAATAGAAACTGAATAACATCACAGAGATCAGCTAGGCTATGATTTTCAAACTGGGGTCCCTGGATGGCTGGGAAACGGGGAAGGTGGCTGCAACATAAAATGACAGCAACACTACTGCCATTAGTCATTTAAAGTTCGTAGTACAGAGTCTCCATCACAAATTGATAACTGGAAGTTCAGAGTCATGGTAGTAATGAAACATAAAAACATTACTAGATAGCTCAGAGCTTTCTTACTTCTTTGCAGATTGCATAAACTGTAAGTTTGATGAGACCAGTGGCTGAGAACCAATGGTATGGTGCTGCGCAGCCTCTTTTCTTATTAAGCTGCTATTTGAAAAATTCTTAAACAGTAGATTATTTCTATGATGTATCATCTGACATCAAGTTGTATTGATTAGTACTTCAATGAAATGATTTTGCTATAAAAGGCATGTTTTCTGGGAATTGCTTGTGGAACTGCAGGCAACAGCAGCTGTTGGATCATAAGCCTGCACATGAAATTCAAGTCTTTTACTAAGCATAATCATACTTAAATAGATTTTATAAGTACTTCAGTTATATACAGATATACTTACTTGATGTGAATTAAACCATTTCCAACTTGTACAGTTTTAGCTCAGGTATCAATATAGATACTCCTTTAAATTAATTTTTTTTTAATGTTTTCCATCCTTTTCCCAAATTGAGAGTTAAACCAAAAAAAAAACCCAGCACCTAAACAATTTAAGAGAAAAAATTCCTAGACCTGTCAAAAAGACTTTGAAATAAAAATGAAGAACTGTAATATTAAAGTTATCATCTTGGCAAACTGAACTCCATAGCTTTTTAGTCACATGCGACAAGTAAAAGTGACAATGGCAGGATCTCATCCCTCTTCAAATACTGTGGGTTCCCAGATTTCTCAATTCACTGCCATTTAACCCTCTTAGATAATGTATTTTTATTTCAATATTGGCCTAACTAAGTCTTTGTTCTGAGTATTTTCATCAACTCAGAGATATCCTTTAAGTTTAGAAGTTAGTTGGAGCATACAGAGTAAGTGGGAAAAGATTAATTCAGCATGACTGATTTTACTAGTTGCAACTTGAAAAGCATGCTTATAGATGAGAAGACTTCCAATTAATATTATTTCAAATTAAAGTGAAGAGTCACTAATTTATTCATTTATTCTTATTCCCATTCCCTATTCTTTTGAATAATGAAAGCTGCTCATGTTAACCATAGGCCAAAGTGAAGTTGATTCTATTCCTTTTTTACTATCAACGGCTTTGACATACTGGAATATAACTGGAAAGGATGTAATTAATTGTTTCTTGCCTTTCCCCCCCTTCCCCCCCCCCCCCCCGAAATGGTGTTTTGGGACAAAGTACTTTGTCCCAACTTCACATTCTGATAAAGCACAATGATCTACAGCAGGACTTCTGTAGACTTTTGGCTGACTACTTGAAAAACCCAGTTTACTTCTTATTAGCTACAAGATACAGGAATCCAAAACGTTTCCTATACATTTTAGATTTAAATAAGTAGATTGAAAGTAGGAATAGAAATTAAGGGAATAATATGCCTCTCTTTTAGGCTTATATCCAAACTCTCTCGTCAAACTTGCCCTGCTAAGCCTTTGGTGACAGAGTTGATTAACTGAAAGGAGGAGTTAGAGGCACTGTTCCTTGCAACATTTAGGTCAGCTTTGGTACTGTCTGCCGTGTATCTAGGGCACATCTAATTAATCCCAGAATATTACATAATGGCTAGATTACCTCTGTCAGCTTCTCCCACAGAAACCTGGTAGCAAAGATTTTTACCTTAGGTGAAGAATTTCCCTTTCTGAAGGCTAATGGGTGCTTTTTTTTCTTGTAGTCCATCTATATCATGTTTGTGTAACTAGTTAGAGAGCCATTAGGTTATGAAGTATTTAGTAAGGGTGAATAACTTTGCTTGAAATTAGTGGGATGTTGCCACTGATTGAAACAGAGCCGATATTTCACCTCCCACTGTTTTTAAGACAAAAGTTATCAGCCGTGGCCTTCTCAACTCTAAATTTGATGTTGCTATTCAAAAGAATCACATATTTTGTTTTTTTCTTTTCTTATGCCAAATGAGTATACAAAGTGTTTAATTAAATTAAGATCAGAAAATAGAGGAGAGCTACAAAATAAATAAGATTGTCACTAAAGCCTACTACAGCTCAGGAGAAGTTAAGGAGCTGAGTTGTGTTTGTGCACTTTTGTAGTCTACAGTCTTCCCTGGTCATTACCAGAATAACATCAACACTTTGAAAATACAGTCATCACCTTGGGGAGGTGCTTAAATCAAGATGAGCTGCCACTGTGGAGCAGTGGGTACACAACTGGTGTCAAGTAAAGAAATAATCCAGTGCAGTTGATGAACTAAGGATGCACTGCTTTCATGTTCTGTACATCACAATAGTGATGCACTGAATCACAGTACTAAAAATAAAGCATTAATTAGCAATGCTAAATTTATGTGCAATTATGCAAGGCTCTCAGAATCTCAAGAAGTACCACGTTTGCATCCTGAGGGCAGTGTTATGACTTTTAAAATCAATGCTTGATAAACATGCATTCATCTAGTATGCAGAAAGTCAGATGATTTTTTTTTTCATACCTGATGATAAAATACTAGAAGACAACTTATTACCTGCAGAACAAGAAATACCTGTTATTGGAGATCTGTTAAAATGCACTTAGAACATTGGCCAAGAATACCACAGACATTTTTATAGTGGGCAAGGTTTGCTTTTAAACCCCACCTTCAGCTTTTCCAATGATGCCCTTACAATCTCCTTTATTTAAACATCAAAAGGCTTTCTACTGCATTTGGTACAGCACTTTTGTCAAAATCCTCATTTAAATGCTTCTACTGATACCTTCAGAATTACACAATATTACAAATGTAAATAAGATGTAGATTTTTCACAGTTGTTTTCCTTTCCTATGCAAGTTGATTACTAGAGCAGGAAATGCTATTCATAAATGCTTGATACCAACATATTAAGAAATCCATATAAAAACCCTTTTTTGTCTTTTAATTTCACTTGAGAAACATTCAAATTGGAATCAACCATGAGTTTTGTCTGAATTAAGATTTATCTGCCTTTCAAATGTGCAGTTGTGGATCAGCCGATACCTGCATTAACATGCCTTACATCTACATACTATTTCTTAGAAGTTACATTTTAGCTCACGTTATAAGAAGGAAAGCAGATTTTATTAGATGTAGGATGAGTGTACCTGCAGCAAAAGTACATACAGATGTGTCACATACATAGTCAATGCTGTGAAAGTGCCAAATCGCGGATAGGTCATTTTGATGGGTTAAAAAAACCACATTCAGTCTAGTGATGTGATGTTAATAATATTCCAAGTTAATGTAAGCCATCACAATTCACATTGCTCTTCTACCAAGTTCTCCTACTATGATTCTAGCCATTGCCATAGGAGGGGGACTCCCATCTTTTTCATTGTGGCCTACATTGCTGGCTGCATCTCAGAGTCTTAAAAGCATGTGCCACAACGGTGTGCCCTAAGGCAGGTAGGCTCCGCATGGATTCTGGTCATGCAGCTGAATTCAGAGCTGACGGATGATGGGCTTCTTGATGCTATGTATTAAGTAAGATACCAAAGTCCAGTTAGTGAGAGATTATAGCATATTTGTCCTTTTGCACTAGTGATATTACCCCATTGTGTGCTTCGTCACTCTGTTCAAACATCGTGCAAACTGTGGTGATGGTAGCAATATGAAGACACCAAAAAACTCTCTAACTCCACTATTCTCTATCATGTACAATGCCCACTAGTCTACTAAATTTCCATGACTTTTTTTCTGACCAGCCTCTCAAATTCATCAGCCTTGGGTATCTAAGCAGGCTGTAGACTATTAGTGAAAGTTATGGTTCTTGGAGTTAACTATTGTTTCCACCTCAGCTTGACGAGACAAAGATAAGTAGCCATTGAGAAGGGCAATTATTTGTGCGTATTAAAAAATGTAATTAAAAATGCTGAGTGTTACTGGCCCGCACACAGCAGAACAACACAAAATTGTTATTCAAAAAGACTTAATCAAGTTAACTTAAAAATTCCTTCCATTCAAGAATCTGGATTTTAGACTGTTAGGCATAATTTCCCTTGTAATACCTACAGAAGTCAATGCAACAAGCAGCTATTGCTTTGCTGTTAACTTAGGAAGGAGTGATTAATAACTTTCACTCTCTAAAAGAGTAAGTGCATATAGTACATGTAAAATGCATGCAATTATCTTAAAAAGAGTTTTTTGGTTTTATGAGTGGCTGCACAGCTTGAATTGTTGTTTAAAAATAAAATAGTTCCTTTTAGGCCTCCTAGAAATCACTTCATCTGATAATTGTGTCCTCTCTGATCATTCAAAGCTTTCACTAAGTCCTTCGTTTCCTGCTACTGCCCTTTTGTTTGTCTGTCATTATTTTCTCTTCCTTAAAAAAAAAAGATTGTTTTATACTACAGAACTGCTCATCAGGCTCCAACCTTGATACTAGGATTTCCAGTTTCATGGTCAACTACCTGGGTAAAGTTAAATGATTCTCCCCATTCAAGTACCTGCACTAATCTCCATTATGAAGGCAAGTGTTTCATCCTGCTCCATGGTGCATAGAGAAGAACAGCGATGCCATCAGTATCTACACACACTACACAGACTAAGAAAAAGCCAGATCTTTTTAAACCTTCTGATGTCACAGCCTTCTCCCTGCTGCTTGCAGGGTGGGAGAAGTGATCAAACAAGTCATCAGATTTGCCACAGTAATCAAATAAGCCTTCAGCCCTTCAAGGTAACACCAGCCTCCTGATGATGAATCCTGGGACCTAACATAAAAGCCAAAGAATAGGTAGATGCAGCAGTAAGTGTCTCTCACTGTTCAAGAACTTCGGATGGGCAAAGTCTTTAACAAGTACCACAAGTGCACAGCAGCACGTGTTTTTGTTACAACAGTCCTTGTATTAAGCCTGCCAACACCAGGACTCTAAGTAGAGGGCATAAATCTAAATCTGGCATGTAAATTTTCACAGTTGTCTGAACAGACCCAACTTTGCACCAAGTACACAGGGGTTCTGGGGATGATCATCCTCATGAGTTTTGTACTTAAGTAGAGATGATGTTGCTTTTTTTATTATTATTTTTTACAGGATAAAGATCTGGTGTCCATTGCTGGTTATCTCAGATCTGCAGCACCTTCCTATTGCATTTATTATATTGCTGAAGAATGGAATTGTGTAAATTGATCTGTCTTACAACCCTTGTCATCTGTTTTTCTTTGTTCTTCTGTGATTTCAAGTTTCAAATTCAATATATGATTTCATGTATCTTGCCAATAGTGTTTATTTTTATGACCATGAGTCTCTCAGTGTTTGTCTGTTTTTCCTCAACTCTGACAGTGCTCCGAACATGCCACTGGCTCATCAAAGCAATGAAAATTAAGTAAAAGTCCTCATAGAAATGAAGCTGCTTAACATCAGGACAGATGTTCCCTTGCCTTCTGGTTTTGAAATTTTGGTATGCAAAATTCAAAAAGATCCTAGGAGCTCTGCAGCACAGCAAGGAAGTACAAAGTTTGGGTACTGCCTTGCAGACCTGGTTCACCTGGTTCAGCTCTTTATTTATCTTTCTCTGTTATATTTTTGCTTTGTACAACCTCTGTTGTGTATCTTTGTCTCATGTTTGCTCAGTGACTAGCACATACTAGTCCAGTCTGTTACCAGAGTGCCTACAGGATGGTGGACGTACTTACAGTCTCTTAATCCTGGAAGAAGTTGAGATACAACTTACCTGGAAGTTTCAATATGTTTTCTATAGATACAAAATCCCACAGGAATTTCACAAGGTGTATCTGCACTAATTAGAGTCTATATCCTTTGCATGCCAGAGCTGCTTCCCCCCAGCCCCAAGTTTGAACATTCATATAATCCTGGTTATTTAAGGACATATTTGAAAATGAGTTTTGCACTCAAAATCCACCTCTAAAGTAGTAATAAATCCTGTGAAAATTTTTGTTTTCAACAACCAGCTTGCATAGCAAATCACAACTTCCTTTACCGTTCAGTTGCTTAACTCCCAAGAACCCTTAGGCTGAAGTAGGTGCAGCTGTTTGGTACCATTAACTGGGTATTTCATCTCTGAACACATAAGTACCTTTTGTGCATCAAATATGATATACTACTTTTTCTACTTGTATTTTAATAAGCTTTCATCAGTATTTTTACCTGATCATTCTTAAGGTCCGCAGGCCAGAAGCTGAATAAGTATAAATCATACAGCTTCAAATACATCAAAGACTTGACTTCCCACTTCCAGTTTTACTAGACTTTTCTTCAACTAATCTTGCAAATGCCTTAGCTGTATCCACTTCCTACTGTACCCCTCTCAATCCCCTTTCAATTACCTCCTTCTTAACGTATAACCCCTCTGTAATTCTTTCCTTTTAAATCCTACTTTTTTCCAGTTTTTTTTTTAATTAGCTAATTGTTAGAAGCATTTGTAAGTCTTTGAAATTGTACTTCTAAATGCATTGTGGTATGTTGACTCTAAGGGCTAAAGTTTCTAAGCGGCTTTCAGAATAATGAGATTTGCGTGCATGATTCCCTTCCACTGCTTTAAAGATTTTCTCTTTAAAGTAAAAAGATTTTTTAAAAATCAGTTTCTTTGTGCTACTGTCTTGTAAACACTATGCTCAGAGCATGCATCCTTTACAGCATAGTTACTCTTTTTTTTCAAGATACTTGCTGTGCCTTAAAGAGCTTGTGAACATATAACCTTAATGTTCAACTTTATAACCTAAGGGGGTGTCATCTTAGCAGCAGCTGGTATGCTCTGCAGTTTTTTTCAATTTGCCTCCAGTCTGTACTTAGCATTTGTATGCATCAGATCTTTGCATTAGGCATTCCTTTAACAGCAGATTCATTCTCTTCCTTTGCAAGACCAACATTTCCACCAATAAAAGGCAGTAACTTGTAGAGATCTTATGTAAAGTTTCAGTCCAATCCAAAATGGTAGACTCAGGTGCCACATTTTTCAAATTAGCAATGCCTAAAATGTTAATCTAAAATTCCTGGGTTTTGCAAGCTGTCTTGGCAGCTACAATTGTTCCTGACATAGTCTGTTATACTTTGTATGATTACAATTCTAATCTAGCATCTAATTGTTACCTGCAGTATGCTTAACTTGGCAGTTTGGGTTGGGTTTCCTGAGCCTAAGCTTGGATGCTTTTGTTCACTTTCCCACTGATGCCATAGCACAGGTATGCCAGCATGCCACGTGGCTGGCTGTGCCAAATAAAGTGGGTTGGCTTCACTGATTACGACTCTTGCTCCTGGATTATTTGTATTGTCTGAGATATTCCCAGCACTCCAATCACGCCTTCTGCTGTGCTTTCCTGGGGTGCTGCAGGCCGGCCATCAGTCTTAAAGCCAAGGTTAGCACTCCTTGATGGGAACCAGGGCACAGTCATGGATTATTGTTTTTTTTTCCTCTTTCACCTACCTTTCCTGGCACAACTAAAGCAGCTCTTATCCTGTTATTTTCTTCAGTGCTAATTGAAGCATATGCTGAAGCATTTTGCATTGAAAAAAACATATTATTCTACTACTTCCTCTGCAGATCACATTTTGAGTTCCAAGTTTTTGCCTCATTGGAAGCTTTTTTATTAACTTTCTGATTCCATTAATAATGAGCAATGTGAAGCATAGTTACTATGCAAGTCTTCTGGAAGGGAGAGGAGGAAGAAAAAAAAAACTGTCTAGCACACATATAGGTTTTCACACATGGCCTCACTTGCCCTCCCCTTTCCTCAGGGATAATGGAACAGTGAGTATGTGATGACCCTATTATTTTAAAGTTACACACATGCATAAGTTATCATTTCATAACCAAGTTACTAAGCCTTGTGCAGGGTCTGTTCTTCACACTGTTGAAAGCTGTGTAAGTGTATATTGTTTTCCATAATTAAGACAATACCCACTGATTGTATTTAACTGAACCCTGCAGGAAAAAAAATCAAAACTGTTAGCTTCAGACTTTTTAAAGACACTGGATAATGTTAGGGTTACAAGAATAACATGCATTACAGGCAGACATGAACAACTGAATCACAGAGTGGTTTGAATTGGAGAGGACTTTAAAGGTGATCTAATTCCATCCCCCTGCCATGGGCAGGGACACCTGACACTAGATCATGGTACTCAAGGTCCCATCCAACCTGGCCTTGAAGACCTCTGGGGAAGTGACAGTTAAAAAGAAAAAGCATAAAGAAAAGTTAAGACTGTTGGGTATTTCCACATGTAAAGATGTTTAGAAAGCTTCATTCTTATCTATGCTTTATTTGTAACAATTATGCTTTTATAATTATTTATTTAATCTGTAACTTCTTAGTAATACAACTTTAACATCCTGGTGTATTCTGTAAGTATTTTAAAATGCTTTTGAAGAAAATGTTTCCTGCATTCAGAACCATCTATGGGCATGCACTGGGAACAGAGGAAGCTACAGTATTGTGGATGTAGGCCGAATCCTCCATACACATTCCCTCCCAGCACCCTCTAGTTTATTATCTATAAATACAGAGAGATAGTGGGTGCATGTATATATATTTTTTTTGTTTGTTTTGCTTGCCCAGTGAGGAGAAGCGAAAGAAAGGAGATCAGAGTCGGGCTTTTGTTCCCTGGCTAGTGCAGCGTTTCAGGTCAGTGAGCCAGGCTGTGTTTGCTGCTGTGCATTCAGTCTCTTCCCTGTATTTACCCTAGCAGTCTTTATTCACCTTTCAGGGAAAAAAAAGCTTTTCTCCTCAAAATACTTGTCATCAGATATTCATTTATGATTTATATGTATTTAAGGAATTGTTACACAAATGTTTTAAGCATGCAAGAGTGAACTGCAGTCATATACAGCCTCAAGCATGAGGGTGCATAAAAGATTGTAATTCTTTAAAAGCTTTCCAGCCAGAGGATGATCCTGTGTGGACCTGGTAGATGGACACAGCAATTCCCACAAATCCAGCCTGTTATAAGCAGTAGGACTAAGCTGTGTCTGACAACCCCTGACCTGGCACTGTAACTAGCATCCTCAAAAGCAGCCTGCCACGTTTTAAATCTGCTCTGCCAAGTGCTAGAGCAGGAAAGTGCAGAAAACACCAAAAGGAGGATGTTTTTCCCATTTTTGATGCCAGCTCTTGTAACTCAGGCTTTTTCCATCGGGCCTCAGACCTTGCAAGTGTATGAATAACTTCTAGCCATGACAACTAAAGAAAAATGCAATCTTCCCATTCTCACTCCCCACACCCTATCACTCTCCCTCAAAACTGATTGAGAACTCAAATAGCCCTAAAGTAAATGCAAACACATTAAGAATATACTTTATGAACTAATTTGTGAATGGTGAATTCTGGATGCTTGCCACTGGCAAACTGTTTTGTCTTTCCATCTTCAGTGTCATGCCTTTTCCTCTTTCTTTGAGGATAAAGCTTCCTGGGCTTTCTAAAGGTTTCTGGTGACCTTTCCTGAACTTGGCTGGCTTTGTCAGCAGGGAGGACTTCTGTTGCTATGGCAGTGGGAGCCAGGGCCCCTGCTCCAGTCAACAAGTTTGGGCAATTTCTTCTCAGGCATCGCTACCACAAGTAAGATGGGAATTAGGTGAAGCCTTCAGTATACATATACTGTCTGGATTATCTGACATGACATCCTTTGCTGCAGATAGGTAGCTCTGCGCTTTATAGAGGACGTTACTTCATTGGTGAATCTCGTAACTCAAATGGACTATTTTGGGATCTCTTCTATGCTTAGTTAACATCACCATCGTCTGAGAGGGTGGGCTTCAGACAATGGTGGGTGGTGGCATTCCCTGCGTAGGGAGTTAGGATAGCCTTTCCATGAGGGAGATGGTGGCATCCTCCTGCTCCTGCCGTGTCCAGAGCAGACCCTGCATCTTCATGGACACCTGGCATCCTCACTTGAGTTTGTCAACTCCCCCTTTGCCTCTCTGCTGGGCCAATGCAATATCCTGTGTCCCTTTGAAAACCATGTGGTATTAACGTTTCCTTTCTTGTTAAGCACGTTGTGTTCTTAATTTACAAAAGGCAGAAAAAAAACCTTAAATATTTTAAACTGCCTAGAAATGTTTAACTCTTGAGAATTTTGCCTGTGCAGGTGGCAAGGTCCTACTTGCCTCTGCTGTTCAGACAAAATAACATTTTTTTTGTTTGCAGAAACCAAATACTACTGTCACGTTTTTGTATGTGTGACACCAAACTATGCAATGGTTTCCTATTATTATTCTCCTCCAGTTCCATCTTGTTGGAGAGAAGCCAAGCCACGATAAGTATTCTCATTGTAAACTGCATTTCCTTAGGAACTAGTGGTCTCCTTGCTCCCACCACATGAGCAACTGCAGATTCACAAACTGTCCAGCACTGCAGAGCCCAAGCACCATTGCTGGGGTTTGGCATCATTTACAGAAAAATCTCCATGCAAGTAAGCTCATATTTGGTCCTCATACACAGCTGTTACCATTACAATCAATAAAGCTTAAAGAGGGGCCTGCAATACAGTTTTGGGACCATGTAACAACAGCAATACAAAACTCCTTTGTGCCAGTTCACTCTGCTAATGCAACACAGCAAGGCCAAGGGGTTGCAAGAGTCTTCCCAAGGGTTATTCTTTAACTGGGTTCTTTCTATCCTTTCTCACACCCCACCACTTCCTCTCCTCACTTGTCGTTACCTCTACATTATCTTTATAAAAAATAAATGGCCTTGGGAGGGGTTTTTTTGAGAGTCAGAGAGAAAGGTAAGGACTAAGATCCGTTCTCAATGAAAATGTTCCTGTTTGGTGAATGGTCTAAGACCACTAAACTTCTAAAGGCAAAGAGGTTGGGTTTTCTACTTTGCTTAAAAGTAGAATACTTACGAGCTAATGGTAATCTTCTCCAGAAAAGCAAATAAAGACTATGATCTATTAAAAAAAATCTAAAAAATTCTGCAAGCACTGAAATATGCTTTACATGCCACATGCTATAAAAACTCAGATCTAAATCACTACTGCTTTTAGAATAATATAAATTCAAAGATATGAGCCAGTCAAATTCTAATCCTTTACTAAAAGAATATTACTTAACACAGAAATCAATACCTTAGTTAAATCAAAGCTGTAAACTTAAACTGTATACACATACTGGCAAAAAAAGCCTTAATAACTGCTAAATTGCTTGAAAATTGCTTCTGTTTTGGGTAGAACAAATATTTTGTGATATGTTTTTGTCTCTTCATCTCAAATGCCAAGTGTTTTCTTTATTACTGATATAACATTTATGATTTCTTACAACATGAGCTATAATATTTGCATACACCAACCATTGTGCTTAGATACCAAATAAAGAATATTGTGGCAGGCAAATAATGGAAAAATATTTAGTTTAATTTGCTTCAAATTTGTGCTTTAAAAGAGGAAATATTTTACTCTAGGTTTACTAAGGGGAACTGAATATACTATAGACATTATCCATGGCAAAAGTATCCTTAATTTCTTCACATATGCTTTGACAAGTCTGTCCTGGGAATCACCACAGCCTTTAAAAAGTGATCTAGCTGAAGATCTCAGTAATGGGTGAGATGGAAGACTGATGCAATATAAAAAATTTTTGCATAGAAAAAAGTTCATCAACATGCCCTATACCAAAAGTAGCTGGCATGGAGGACATGGCATTTCTGGTTTTGCTTTTAATTTACTGGAAGCTGGAATGGGTAGCTCTTAAAGTACGTTGCATTTCTTAATACAAAAGTTATGTCAGACAAAGGGAAGAGGCAGGACATTGTATTCAAAGCTTTTGACAAAGTACCAAACTCTCTTCAAATTATACATACACAGAAACTACTTGAGAAATATTTGCTAACCTGCAACACAGCATCATATTTCATTAGATATGTTGCCAGTTAATACACAGAAAGCTACTTTTTTCCCATCTGTAGCTCACCTAGTCCATACCAGGTTGCTTGTCAGGTTGCTGGTATCGCCTACACTGCAGAAAAGTATCTTCTCCTTATCTTAGAAATGGCAATGAGTACAGCAGTGACACAAATAACATTGGGCATGCTGATAGCCAGGTGGGATGGCAAGAAATGCCATTTTACCTTTGCTAAGCAGGGCATGCATCACACTGTCATCCTTGCTAACTGGCCAGTGTGCAGATGTGGCAGGCTGTAATTTCTTGAGCTGGGGCCTTGAAATGCAGGTTAGAGCTCCTAAAAGGTCAGGGCCACAGATCTTAATTTTGTAGCATACTGTTTAAAACTAAAAAACTGAAACCAGCAAATGCATCTTGCCATGAATTTTTTATAGTCCTATGCCCACAGTAATTCGAGACCTGTGTTCCAGTCATCTAGTGTCACTTATTGGTACCACATTCATAAGCCTATAGTAGCAAAACTTATCTGTGTTCTCAGTAGATCACACTGTAATTTTGTCTTTCCACCTATCCTTATCTCCCCAAGTTTCTCCTTCCCATCCTAGCTTGTACTTCAAAAACAGTTAAACAAACAATTCTTGTTCTCAGGTCCAAGCAACAACTGCAAATGACATCATAAGCTCCCTTATGGCACTGACACTTGACTTGCCAACAGCAAATAATTTAGTCACTGACCTGATTTTGGGTTGGCATGGTCTCCTTTCAGTTGTGTGTCCCAGTTCTTGGGGAGACAGGGTCGTATCTTCTCAGAAAGCTGCAAACGCAGGCGTCTTGGCATGAAAATGGTGGAGCCACAGCTGGTCACCCATCATGAGGTACAAACAGGAGCCCCTGAAGCAAAACAGCTCAAAAAAATTCTGAGAGTGAATCTGTAAAGGCTTTATATACCCTTTGGTATGGACTGTGGCTGTGTGGGATTAGTGAGAAGCTGGGAGGTGCAGGTGACAGCAGTTCCCCACTGACTAAACCCTCTGTCCCAGTGCTGCTGCTGGTGCCAGCATGGACTCTCCTGGGCCACCTGAAGTGTGTGAGATGACCTAAGGAGACACTCCATGGGATTGCCCACAGATGACTGGCTTCCTGCTCTCAATTTGGGTTCTGGGAAGCACTGAGGGAATGAGGATCAGCAAGTAATCTGGATATAGTATCCATCTTCTAGTAGGTCGGGCAGTAGCTACTGAGCTAACTTCTTTGGCAAAGGGCTATAAATTACTACTTTGCGGGTACTACTGCTACTGGAGTTAGTCTCCTGGCTGTGCTTTCTAAACTCTTCCCCATTTGTTTGCCTGCTGGGAACTGATTTCCTTCTTCCTGTCAGTTTTACTCCACCCTGCCAGAAGGAAAGTTTACCCTGGCATTTTATTGAAGTAGAAGCTTTTAAGTTCTAAATCAGGAGACACATTTTACTAAGACAGTGGTGAAGGTCATTTAAGAATCATTTACGTAGAAGGAAAAAAAAATCCTCATTTCTTTTTCCCCTTTACCTCAAAATCCAAAAAGAGTGTAACTAGAGTAATCCAAACTCAAACACCCCACCAGACACCCTTTTCTGCTTCCACTCCCCAAGACCTCCAGCTGAAGAGGTCACCACAATCTCTCTTCAAAACCAAGGAGCATACTGTGCCACTGACTACGAGTACACAAGTGGATCTTATTCCCACCTAGCTGAGGCAGTTTGTTGACCACAGCTCAGAGTGTTACCAGGACAGGCAACACACCTCTGACTGGTGCAGGGAATGACCAGTCACAGAAGTGGGGATGTAGGTTCCACCTTTGAGTTGACAGGCAGCTAATCCAAGTTGCTACTAGTAATCTGGTATTGTCACAGGCTTTTTGTGATGGAAATTCAGGTGATGGGCAGCTGCATTCTGCAAGTGCTTCCAAACAGCTGCCGCTAATAGGGAGTTTTATATGAAGGCTGGGATCTTGTAGCTGCGGTTTACCTCCCCTGGTGGAGCAATCTCCCTCACGGACACAGATCTTCCCATCCTGGAGTACCACAAACTGCCTTCACCCTTACCCACCCAGAGGCATTGCGGGGGGGCGGGGGGTAGGGGAAGTGAGGAGGTAGGAGCCAGGCTTGGATGCTCCTCTGCTTCCAGACCAGGAGGAGTAAGTGCGGCAACATGTCAGCCTTGGAGTAAATGAAGTATCAAAGCAGAAACCCACTCAGCTTCCTTGTCCCTCTTCTCATGCTAAAATGCTGTGTCCTGAGTTGGTAAACGTGCACCAGTAACTGCTGTGTAACTCCTGCCCATTGCCTGTGTCTGTAAGTAAGGGCAAGCCACTCATTTCAGAACAAGATGCAGTCCCTTCCTTTTCTTCTTACCTCAGGTCTTATTACTCTTCTGATATGTCCTTCCTGCAAAGGCTCTTGCCTTGAAGGCTTGCACCTGATATTATCAAAGATAATTAGATAATTGATACACAATTCACATAAGGTGCTCTGGTTTCTTTTATACATGGTGCTTTCCTCAGGCTGTAAAATTCAGGTGATGTAAATGGGAGAATCCTCTTTTGTTTTACTGTGTTTAACTTTAGGCTATGTTAAAAGTAATGCCTAATTGGTTTTGATGTATCTAAAGCACTTTATTGTTCTTTTAATAACTTTTTTTTTATTCCTAGTTGTTTCCTTGCCAAGGGCAGTGCCTATAACATTAAAGATTCCAGCCTGATTAGGGATTTAATAGGAGTTTTTGTTACGCATAAAGTCCCCCTCATTTTTATTTTTTGTTGTAATCACCATTTCAATTTATCATCATTCTACAATGATATTTACCAAGGTTTGCTCAGTGGAACCACCTGTAAAGAATTTGTTTCAAAGAGTTGTGGTGGTAAGCTTAGGTGGAAAGCAACAGTTTTTCTTTCTTTTTGCAGCTGGGGATGCCTGCAGCTTGCATTTGACTACAGCACCTTTTTAAGCTCGCTAGATAAGAATAGGTACATATTTTCACTGCGTGCTCATGTTTTTCTTATTTTGGCTACTTTTGACATTAAAAGATATTCAGAAGTAACTTTCACTTTAACTGTTGCCTTAGAAAGCTGCCTGAACAAATAAAAATTAGATTATGTCCAAGTAAATCCCACCACACTGCCATATGCAGTGGTGGTCAGGGATGAATTTAACCAACTAATTTAGATTAGGAAGTTTTATGGTAGAGGTACAGCAGTGAAGAGCTGAAATATAGATATAGGACTTGAAGTAAAGAAATGCAAATAAGAAAAGAAAAAATAATTCCTTTAAGGATTATTAAAATAATAGGCAATGAGCAACTCTTCCTTCCTTAGTCCTTAAGGATGATTGATTGACTCTTGCTATTCCACTATATGACTCCTAAACATCTGCAGTGCAGGTACCCACTTCCAGTAAGCTAATCTTTAGGAAGATGATGTAATTTATACCTTATTTGTTGTAGACAGAAGAAGAAACTGTGGTGCTGGGAGTTTCTGGTGTGGTTTGAGGGTTTTGTTTTGTTGTAATAGGGGGACAAATAAATCTCTTCTTACATGACTTTACTAGAATCAAGTCCTCACTGACTTCTCCTAGCTTCCTTACTTGTTACTTGAGGACTGTTGTTCTGTACACACATCTGTATTTGCCTCTTATTTAAGTGCCATTCAAGATATGCATTCTGATATTGCCAGAGCTAACAGTACTCTTTGTTGGAAAGGAGTTTGGTTTCTCTTTCTGTTGGTATTACACAGCTAGTGTGGCTGGGGACAGTGGGAACAGCGAGCAGCCAGACCACTCTGAGAAGCCCTGCAACTGTTTGGGCTTATCTAGTCCTTCACCAACTCAACAGAACAGGTTATTTTAGCAGCAGTAGATGTACAACAAATGGAACAATTAATGCTGTAGCTTCTGAGAGGTATTTATTCATTTAGATAATGGTAGTTTTCTTTTTTTTAAACTGTACTTCACCAATCTTCTACTTTGTATTCCATCATGTAATACATCCAAATATAAAATAGAACAGGTATACAATTTTTATTCCATTGTTCATCTTCTTAATTACAGTCTAGTAATTTACAGGCATACGCTCTCTGTAAATCCTTTAAGCACACCATGAAAACATTTTAATGCATCAGTAAGTTGGTCAAAGCTTCTATAGCTGTTGTTTAATAACATCTAAGCCAACTATCTCAGACTAGTCAGCACAGAAGTATTTTTTCATTTTACTTATTATCATGTATATATTACTAATTGTAGTCTATTGTATAACATCAAATGCACATACCTGCCAATAGTGTCCCAGTTTTTACAGAGAGCTATATTTCCTAAACTGCAATAACCAGAGAATTTTATCCTGATTCCCAGAAGATTAGACAATGCCATCTTACTTGCTGTTTGAGCTCTAGTAGTTGCCTATCAGCCTAGATCAGCACTGGCTGCTTTACCTACTAGCACATTGGATAGGGATTATACAAAGTTGACTCCACTTCTTCTTGGCCCTTTAAAATTGTTTATAATAGCTGAAATTGCCAGAGAATGTTTTGTCCTGAATGTTATTTAACAGCGAGTGAAGGCTGTAATCCCAGACTCTCAGAAAAGTGAGAGAAATGGATATTTTGCAGGATACCTGCAGGAAAGGGTGTTTATTCTCAGAGATGCCTGGAAAACACTCTGACCATCAGAAAGGCTAGTTGATAAAGAGAAGCATCTCAGAGGCTCAAGAGAGACCACAAATTTCTGTTTTGCTGTATAAAATGTGTGTGTGTTTATGTGGGCTGGACTGCTGTGAAGTGTTTTTGAGATGTGGAGTGGACCAGATCATCTGAAAAGCTAGTCAATTCTAAGTGAACAGGGTCTGAAGTGGAAAAATACAGGTCAGGCCAAAGACAGAAGGAATGTACTCCTTGCAGCAACAGCAACTGTGGAGAAAGGCTCCCAACCCCAAAGATCAGGTTTATATAGCCACGGTACAGACTTTTATGGAAAATGAGCAGCAGAGCCCTGATGAAGCATTATTATCCTTCCAGGTGTAGATTACCATGATATGTTTAGATGTAGAGCAGCAGCTGCAATTTGAAGGCTAATATGACAGGAAGAAAGGAAAGCGAACTTTAGGGGGGCTCATTTTTCTTCTACATGAAAACCCTTTTTCTTGGCTAACAATCCGTTCAACAGTGCAATTGTAGAGCCTTCACACTGGTACTCTGATTTCCTAGGAACTCATCTAAGTGAAAGGACAGGGTATAGCTTCTGTCTATGTGTTCTGGTTACAAATAAATGGCTCCGGAGGTGTACGAAAACAAACAGGAAATAAATGAAAGAGTTCTCTGCTAATAGGAAAGAAAAGGTGATGTTTTACTGCTATCTCTGCCAATAAAGCTTTGATAGTGAGAATCATGGGGACACCTTTTTATATATGTTAGCTTTGCTGACATATTAGGGAATAAACTGGAGCCCTGTAGAGCTGAAAGGAAGAGCTGCTGCACACTGGATAATCACTTACTTTGGGGAATTTTGTAAATTAAAGTGCCTTTGACTCTCTGCACTTTGACTAGACATGAACTTGTATCATGCATTAATCAGAAATTACACATACATTTCAGATTTGAAATAATGTCTTCAGTTAAAGTTGTTATAACCCCTTGGTGGCTTACACAAATGACATATTAAAATAATTCTAGCTAATTCTAACTAATTTTCTTATATCCATGTTAGTTCAGTAAGAATAATCACAAGTTAAAATCTGCTTGCCAATGTTAAGTTCAGCTGCTTCTAAACATTTATAGGAAGTGTATCCACTGAATAAGATGCTTCTGTTCTTAAA
Organism: Clamator glandarius; assembly: GCA_033459285.1. NCBI lineage: Eukaryota > Metazoa > Chordata > Aves > Cuculiformes > Cuculidae > Clamator > Clamator glandarius. The sequence continues at coordinate 665,843 of JAUNZM010000936.1, read as the reverse complement.
TATTTCCCTCCCTGAGTAGCACTGAATTTTGAAGATGGGTAAGACACCACCAATGCAATTTTCTCCCTCAAAGATGTTTGTCTGCCTGTGCTATGAACTATTACTCTAGCACAGATAAAATCTGTAGTGAAACTGACCCATAGGACAGGACTTCCCTCTTATCCTTAGGTGCCTTTCTTCTCCCCACCCTTCTAGCACAAGCTGCAGCAATGGAAGTACCTGAGGCAGAAGGGCTTGTGGCTCTGTCAAGGCAAGATCAAAACATCTTTAGTCACTCCTATCTTGAGGAAGGGACCTGCAACAGCAGAAAAATCTCTTGGCACAAACCAGAATGGAGGGAAGAAAGAGGACCAGCATTCTGGCAGAATAGTACAGATGGGGAACCAACAGAAGGGGAGAAACACCAAACAGGAAAAGGAATAAAGAAAATAACTGAAATGGATAAAAAGGAGTGAACGCTGCAAGAAGTCATGAAGGCAGAGCTACACTCTTATGTTTTTTCGAGAAATATGGGATGTCTGAAGAGAAACATGTGTTGTCTTGATCCACATAGGAAGTTGGCAGAGCTACTTTGTACTGATCTGGGTTGACATTTGCTTGAAAATTTAAACACATTTTTCAAAGAAAGCTGAGATGATAGAATCACAGAATCACCAGGTTCGAAAAGACCTCCTGGATCATCGAGTCCAGCCATTCCTATCTGCCACTAAACCATATCCCTGAGCACCTTGTCTTACCCATCTTTTAAACACCTCCAGGGACGGTGACTCAACCACCTCCCTGGGCAGCCTCTGCCAGTGCCCGATGACTCTTTCTGTGAAAAATTTCTTTCTGATATCTAGTCTGAACCTCCCCTGGTGGAGCTTGAGGCCATTCCCCCTCATCCTCTCCCCTGTCACTTGGGAGAAGAGGCCAGCTCCCTCCCCTCCACAACCTCCTTTCAGGTAATTGTAGAGAGCAATAAGGTCTCCCCTCAGCCTCCTCTTCTCCAGGCTAAACAACCTCAGCTCCCTCGGCTGCTCCTCATAAGATTTGTTCTCCAGCATCTTCACTAGCTTCGTTGCTCTTCTCTGGACTCGCTCCAGAGCCTCAACATCCTCCTTGTGGTGAGGGACCCAGAACTGAACACAGGATTAGAGGTACAGACTCACCAGTGCCGAGTACAGGGACAGAATAACCTCCCTGGACCATGCTGTTTCTGATACAAAATATCCAAATACAAATATCCAAATACAAGTATCCAAATTACCTCAGAAATATTAATCTGAGGTAAAACAGTAACCATAATGTTCTGCTTCTATGCTATCCTTGAAGTATCCTCAGGAATGTGGAAAACTCATCACTGGCTTGGTTCCAGCAAAGCTTTACTCTTCTTATTTTAAATGTAAATCCTTTGCAGAAGGGGTGAAATATTCTTGAAATATTCTTGAATATTTGTGATGGAAACGGTATGAAGAGGTATGCAAAATTATCAGCGGCTGGCCCTTGTAGGTCATGCTTCCTTCATACCCAGGAATAAACCTGACTCCTGCCTCTTTCCTTTTACCACCTATTTTCTACTTCCTTTCTCAATTAAACTGTCATCTCCTAATCTCACCATTTGGCCTTTCACCTCTGTGCAAACTCATGACTCCTGATCTTCTTAATCTAGGATCATTCCCATCAATCACTCCTTTAGGCAAATTAAGCCTTTTTTTTTTCCCACAGATTGATGCTAGGGGCCTATAGATCTTTCAGTCTGATAACATTGTTTTAGTTCCAGCACCAACTGGGGGTTTTGACCAAACTGTGTCTAGTGGCGTATTGTGCCAGTGAGATGCTCCAAGCTGATCAACAACATTTTGCTAGAGCCAGTGATTCCTTCCAGCTTGAGTCATTTGCCTGGGAGAGGTGAAGGATTAACTTAATTAAATCAACTAATACTTTGACAAAGTGTTAGGGATACTGACAAGGCTAATGGGGCCTAAGGTTAATAACGGCCAAGTTTTCCTTTCCTATGTCTTACTGTCTTTTAGATAGTACCACTTACCAGACTTCCTCACTACAGCTTTTCTCACATCTGTTACACTGTTTGTGATATCTATCTCACTGCCCTATTCTCCTGCTTTTCAAAGATGGGCTCTTGTGACTTTTCTGCACCTTCTGCTGAGTTCAGGCTTTCCTGCTAGCCCACTTTACGTGGCTCCTTCCAGTTCATAAATTCACTGGACCTAGGCATCTACCACAACGGACACACAAAAGGAGATTTCTCTTTGTGTATGATTAACCTGCTTGACGGTGCTGTGGACACGTCGCCTTTAGGTAACCACAAATTCTTACTGCTTTAACCCATATCCTCTTTGTTCCCTATCATCTGCATTGTTTTAGTAAAGGTTCTTGAAGAACCTGACACGCTACCAGACCCTGTTAAAAACCACAAAAATACTAAGATAATGGGAACTTTATAGAAAGCTAAGACTCGTAGGGCATACCAACCTGCAGTGTTTGAATACAATTTTTTCAGGAACTGTTCCTAGAAAGTGTTTTTTTTTTTTAATCTGGCACCACGCTTTCCACCTCCTGTGCCAAATGATGGGAGGTCATTTTAAAAAGTCCCCCTTTAGGGCAGTACCACTGATATTAATGATACACTGAAAGAATAGAAAGCCACTGCATACAGCAAATGTATTTTCTGAATGCTGCTGAAGCTTTCAGGAAATGTGATACATTTTTTTCATAGTCTCTTGATAAACTTTCTCACTGTTTTCTTGTTTTTACACAGGTTTCTTTGATAGTTTTTAGAAGGATTTTTTCCTATGTCTTTGTTTAGATTTTTTTCAGTCCAGTGCATTCAGAATTATAACAAGGAAATATGAGATCGCAGGACACCTCAAGACAGTTTTATGTATTACAAATAGTTAAAATAAACCCCTGTTAGCAAATAAATATACAGATTCCCTAAAATTTTATTTTTTAAGAGTAAAAAACCCACTATACTCTAAAGATGTACTAAACCATATTACTTATCATCTAAAACTTTCTAATAAATGGATACTATTTTAGATCAAGAAGTTCAGCAAAATCTCTTAGTATACTAGGCTTAATAGCCAGGTATTTTTTTTTGTTTGTTCATTTGTTTGATTTTGTTAACTTTTGGCCTATTCCTGAGAGTTTCTTAAAGGTCTTTCAAAACTTTCTTTGAGACAGGGAAAGATCCTCAAAATATTACATAAAAACAGAGAATATATGGGCCAGAAATGGAAGTTAGTTAAACAAATGAACTTTACACAATTAATACTAGCTATAAAAGCCTTAATGATCAGCTTTTCCTTCTCAAGGGTTTTGAAATGGTTTCCCTGACAACCTTGATGGATTAAAAAACACTGTAATTTTTTTTTAATGTACATCTTATGTTCTCTTGAAAAACACTGGGCTAACAGCATTAAAAATTGATGCTCTTTTGACAGAAAATGGATGCATCGCTAGCAGCCACACCTAAAGCCTCCCAGTACTGCCTTCCTAAAATGGTCTCTCCTCAATCTGTCTGGGTAGTTTTTCATTAAGTATTTACATGCCTGCCCCTTTTCTAGGTTAAGTGTCCGAGGCCCGTCCACCAGTCATAGCCAGTCATGTAGGATGATGTGACATCCCACTCACTCAGTCCTTTACATAAGTTATCAGTAAAAATGCGAATGAATTGTCATTATGATTATGGGTTTTTTTAAACTAAGTTGACATCTTATAGAACTGCAATGCATCAAACCCATTTGGTTAAGTTATTTATATACGTTTCTTCAAGGATCATCTGAGGCATCTGATTTCACTAAGGCCATGGAGACAGTGATGCCTAGTAAACTGCCAGCAAGCAAAGGCTGTTAATTGCTTGTCAACTTCCTTTTAAGCTTAGTCTGTCTTTATAATGAGGACGATGTGCTCAGTAACACCCAGGACGCATGCATTATGTCATTAAAATATCCATAATGTTGCAGAAACTTTATTTCTAACGCAATTTCATTTTTTGAAATACTAACGCTCAATGAAAAGTGAAGCCTTCTTATGCAACAAGGTTGCTCTCCAACATGTGAAATGCTTTATTTCCTAGCTCCTCCTCTCTCCTTTAATCTTCCTCCCCCAGGGCTTCTGTTTAGTTTAGATTTTGAAATATAGGCAGGGAAACACATATGATTTTAGCATTATAGTTTTGCTCGGTGTTTATTCCAGCTTTTGCAGTTGTTCTGTCCTGTGGTAGTAGTTTGCCGGCCACAGAAAAAGAGTCAGATATAACTCTAAATGGAAAAAGTTTAGGATAAGTGCTGGTGAGCTCTTAAGATGCAAAGATCTTCTTTTCAGGTATGTTGATTAAAGCCCTCTCAACCATAAAATAATTAACTGAAAAAACCTGAAGCAAGCCATCAGCTGGGGCAGATTAGTCTAGCTCCACTAAAATGATGAGCCCAGGTCAGTTAATGCTATCTGTACACTAGATTAGAAATATATTCAGATCTATCTGGTAGTTTAAAAAAATTCTGTGAAGAAACTTCACAGCCTTTCTGATGAATGTCTACTAAAACTAAGTGCTCCTGGTGAAATATGAGAGGAAGACATACCTGTCCATCCTATCAAGTTGTTCTAATGTTTGTTGGGTGGAAAAGATATAGATGTAAGAATACTTGAAAAAATTCTGAATGTTAAATTAGTCATGAAATACTGTTATCAGTGGAAAGCTTTAGAGAACGCCCGAGACGGAATTTAATTTAGAGGTAGGGATGATCATTTATTATTAATAAAACTTCCTCTTGAAGGAGTCATGTGCTTAGCAAGCCATAACTATTATTTGTGAATCTGTCATCTCAAACGTTACAGGAGTACAGCTCTGAAGCATGTTGTCCCTAGGGCCACCTTACACCCATAGAAGGAGGATTACATTTGACTGTGGTGATAGCTTTTTTTTGTCTCAATTTTTTAAAAAAGAGAAATTTGCTTAAGCTGAAAACAGTGAGATAATGGTCTTCACCATTAGTCTAATGTATACTACATTTTTTTTTCTGTGCAGCTCAGGTTATACTTAATATATTTGAAAAACCAACCCATTAATTTAAAACAAACCTCTGTCCTCCATTTATATCTTTCTGCTGGTCACATATACAAATGTGTATATATACACACACATACACATATAAACCATGTGTTTGTTTCTATGCTACATTGTGGCAAGTTCTTATTAAAATTTTCTCAAGATATGGACCTTCATTTAACCTTTATATTTCCAGACTGATCAGTGCTTGCTTACCATTGACCCACAAGAGACTCCAACATACTTTTCTTTTATTTGGCCTATAAAGCCTGAAAACATTTAGTAGATCATATTTTTCACCACTAGAACATCTGAATATTAGTTATGTGGATTGTTTTCTGGAAAAGACTGCTAGATCTTACAATTAGTGCTCAGCAAAGGTTTTCTTTAGCAATGCAAGATGCTGTGCAGTATTACTCAACGAGGGATGTAAAAGGCATAAAAGTTCTTTGCCTCGACAGCAGCCTAGTTCCCACAGACATTTCAAAATCAGACCGCTGAGATGCAGTCAGACACTCAATGGTATAACCTTACCAATCTGTCCATAACATAAATTGCTTAGCTAGTTTAGCAGTTCTCCTTTGCTTCTATTTCAGGCACACTGTCTTGGTTCCAGGACTTTGACAGTTTGGGGCCAGTTACAATCAGCAGCATGAGGGCTGCATTTACATTTTAGACAGACATTTTCTTCTTTTAGGAAATCTTCTTTCCTCATGTCCAGGCTGCAAATAAATTATGCTACAAGCACTGCACCTGAGAAGGCTGACAGTCTGCATTGCCGAGTCTGGTTCTATGCACTGATGGCTAAAAATATCTGAAGTACCCTCATACAGCAGCCTTACTTCTTCCATTTCTCAGGGAGCCATATCTTCAAATTAAATTTAAACAACAGCTAAACAAACTCACTTATTTTAAAATCATAAAATGAGAAGTCTGTCTCTATAATAGATATATTACTTTCAGATTATTTGAAAGATCTCTTCACTAACTTACAGCAGTTGCTCCAAGTAAGGATGCACTTCCCTATTTTCCAAATGCATACATCCTGAATGATACAGGATCTCACTCCCCTCCCCAGAAAGTTCCTATAAGCTACAATTTTGGGTCTTAATCTATAACTACAAGGTGCTGCCATAAAATAGCACATAGTTATTGATATTGGAATCATCCTCTGGATGCAATCAATGCTCTTTGTGCAATAACACAGTTTAAGGAGCAATAAACAAAACACAGTCACTCTACTTATTCAAAACAGAGTAGATTGCACATCAGTATTTTGGTTAGTCAGCCACCTCTCCAGCAATCAAAATAAGCAACTTAATTACATATGATATTTTTGGAACCTGAAAGCGCTGTTACAGCTACCTCTTAGAGGATGTGATCTATCTGCATTTATGGTGCTTTCATCTATCAATTCATATTTGAAGCAAAATCAGGCAACGTGCTTACTTGATATAAATTTATACTTGCTCTTACCTTAAAAAATCCCAAACCTATCAGTTATGTTCCATGCATCTGCATTAACTGTTTTCTGCTGAGAAAAAACATAGTTTCCTCCCCAAAATTTTTAGAGGCCTCTCATGCCAACTGCTTGACAACTTTGAGGGACACTATGGGCCATAATGATCATTAGTGTGACAGAAGTCTCTCTTCATCTGAATTGTGCCTGCGCCGAAAACACCAAAATATTGTAACACTGAACTTATTTGCACTTGCATCCTCCATCATGACATCTACAATGCCATTCACTCACAGATTTCAAAAACTATGAAACCACCCAGCTAGTTTCATGTCAGTTTTCCTCTCTACATCTGTCAAGAGCACTGCAAGATCTCTGCAAGATCTTTTAAGCTACACTGCAGGGAGTCAACACACTTTTACATGATGGCACTGTATCAATGCTAATTTGACTAACCTAGTTCAACATGCAGTATGCACTTATTTCCTGCTCTCCTGATTTTTTTTTTTCCCCAGCCTATTTTGAATTTAATTTATACTTCGGTAAGGATTTTACCTTTACAGAAGATAGCTAGTCTGCAAGCCTTCCATTATGCTGCAGCTGCTGCTATTATATTTGTTGCCAAAAAAAAAAAAATCACACCTTGTGTGACAATGCAATTTGAATCACAATTGGTAAGTACACCATGTATAGAAATTTGATTGCTTTACATATTTTTTTTCCAGAAGGGGAGGAATGTGAGGGCAAAACCTTACATTTTATTTCATGCTTCACTACAGTGTAATTCTAGACCCTAAGATTTCTACCATTCCTATTTTGGTAATGGATGGAATGTAAAAGGGAGGTATTTAAAATTAATTGCAGCAGTTCTGAGGGTTAAACCTGCTTAACCCAACCTTTTATTAAGAGAATGTCAACAGAGCATATATCTTGTCTAGGGAGTGCTGGGACATAGTTATTCTTCTACCAGCATCTTTAGTTCTAAAACTTGGGATTTCTTCAGGTTGCTGTAGCTGTCATGCATGCCATATAACCATCCTGAATTACAGCGTCTGTTCTGAGCTACTCACTACAGCAGGATTAGACCTGAGAAACTCTATAATTTTGTTTTAGTTTATTAACTTGGAGTACTTTTAAACAGTTTTTAAACAATTTTTTTTTCCCTTGACCAGCAAGGAAATTTTCAGCCTGAAGTTCTCAGCAGCATCCGGTGAGGCTCTTGGCCAGGTTCTTCAGATACTGTACATCCACAAGGACAGCCTGCTGGCTCTTGCTGTGGCATTTTCTTAAGCCTCAGAACAGACTTCCTAGATCTAGGAAATTTAATTCCCGATTCCTTCGACCCAGATGCTGGCGAAAATGTTGTCTGCAGTCTGTATGTAATTTGGTCTGTTCATTTTTTTTCCCTTCTAGGAACTGGTCTTGCTGTTAAATTTTTCTAGAACAGTCATATTAATATGTTCAAAAATCCACTGTTGAGTTTCAGATAAAGGATCACATCTGTTCATGAATATCTTCTTCTCGGCTGGGTTACAATCTATGCAGCTGCTGCTTACCGGATGGAATAAAGTTTTGTCCTACAGGAATGAAAAAAAAATAGAATTAAGTAGCAAATGCCAAATCATTGGAAGTGTTCTCATTTTACAAAATATGAATTAACACAGCTCTGTCTGAAATGATTTTATGTCTCTGTGTGTTGATCTTGTACAACAACCACAGCTATTACTAGGAAGCTGTTGAGAGCGGAGTGATTTTTTTTCCTTTGGATTATTATCCTTTATAAAACTGGAATTCATGTGCTTGCCTGGGCCCTATTTAAGATATCTGAACTTGAAAAGAGAAGGTTTTCTTGTTTGAATTTGGTTTTAACAGTTTCTACTGTGCTTCTGGGCAGGATGATCTGTAACAAGCTATCTGGAACTGGATAATTTTAACCCTGAGGAACATGTTAAAAAGTAATTATTAATTGAAGTGGTGTGATGGACAGACACACTCAGGACTGATGATCTTAGTTCTCACCCCACGAAATGCAGATTTTCCTTATGGCCTCAATAAAACCAGTCACTGAAATACGCTCTCTCTCACAATGAGAAGGAAATTCTAACACTGTTTTAGCTCCCTATGAAGATTTTGGCAGGATAAGCATGGATTAAGTTGCTTTAAAAAGTATATATGTGATGACCAGTTTTATTATTTTTTATTGCACAAAACTGGAGCAAATTTTAAGTTACTTGACTGTGAATCTGGTAAAACAGAAACTACCTAGGTGGGCAACTGGTATTTGTGAGTTGTATAGTTTCAATGTATTTAGTTCATGTGGGTAAGTGTTTGAGAGAGACAGAAGTGGGAATGATTAGACAGTTTGAAAGTTTCTAGGGCCCGTACATTCACTGTACCTGTTGAAGTAAATCTCAGATTATTCTTGGTAAACCCATCCATGCCAAACATGGCCAGCTAGTATTTTATTACTACTGCTTGCCCAGTTTGTGAGAGGGAAAAAAAAAAATAGAAGCTACTTGTCAAATTGCAAGTGATTAAAAACTTAGAAAAGTGCTCTGTGTGCTGAGCAACAATCACAGAAACTTCTCTTTAACTAGAACTATGCTGCATTAAAAAAAAGAAGTATGAAGAGAAAACCAAATATGACACAATAAATCAACAAGAAACACTAGCTATTTAAAAACACTTTTAAAAAAGAAAGTGCCTTTTAAAAAAATTAGTTATTATGAAATTGCTTCATTTTGGGGGGAAGTGAAACACTAGTAAGTACAATAGCCTTTTTTTTATATTAACATATGCAAAGCTGCAAAGTCAAAACCATCTTATGCTCTTTCTGAGGGAGGTAGTGTTAGATCTGCCTTTCACAAACACTGCGTTTCACCTCCACTGTCTGTCCTTTCCTGCAAAAAGTGGGTAAACACACACAAAGACTAATTCTGAGGGATGCCATCAAAAAAGGCAGGACTAAACCAAATGGGTAGAGGCCTTTCTGCCATTATCCTTTTTGCTCTACAAGCAAGCAGGTAGGATACTTCATCTTGTAAGAAGGAGCTGACTATACACACTGCCTGAAATCAGGACAAAATGACTGTGCCACGGCCACCCTGCCTGCTGCAGGGCCTCAGAGGAAGGTGGCATCGGGTTTTCCTTCTGCCATAGCTGGGCGTGAGGTTCAGCCAAGATATTAGGAAGCCAAAGCTGGAATACTAGAAGCTTTAATAGGATAGCTAGTACAAGAAGAAAGGAAACCGCTTCAGTATAAAAAGCATGCTATGAAAAAAACTTCAGTCTTTCTGAAGAGAGCTGACAGTCTTCTCACGGGAATTTTTTGAGTGAAGCATTGTTGCTTTCTTTTAGAAAGTCTGGTTATTAGGAAAGAAGAGCATCTTTTAAGAATAGGGACACAGTTACCACTCTGGAAAAACTTCTGGCTGACTTTGCCATATATAAAGGCCTATTAATTTGTCATCTCAAGCTTACACTGAACAAAGGTTAAAGCCTGCTGCTCTTACAGCTTTGAGAACAGGCTCAGGACTGTAAGGGATAACAGTTGTATGCATCTCTGAGAAGAACCTTCCAAAAGAAATATCTGAATTCCTCTTCACACCAATATTAAAAGGCCACAAGAGCTCTTGCAGAGACTTTTCTAACATCTGAAAACAGCAAAGAATTTTTTTTTTTCTTCTGCATGAAGGCAAGTCTGAAGATTATTTGCAGAAGAGAAACCTCACAAGTTAATGGGCCTCGACAGTTCAGGGGGTTGGTAATGAGACGCAGAGCCTTTCATTTCTTCTAGGTCACTGCTATAACTATAGCCAAGGTCAACCGCAACTGGAAGTCATTATCAGTTGGTGGCTGCAGTAGTTTATCTGGAATTAGCTGGTAGCCCCAGTGCAGTTTCAGCAGGACAAATGTTCATATGATAGAAGCTTTTATCACAATGACATGTCTTCGGTTATCTGAGGAAACAATCTATGTACCTACTGTGTGAAGAGTGAACTTACTCTTACAGTTTGTCCCTGAAGCTGTCAGGACAGTATGAGCAAACCACACTGTTCTGGGCATGGTTTTTGACATTGTCAGTTTACCATCTAGCATAATCAGTAGGCTCAGGGTAGAAGTAGAGTATAATTAAACTGATTTTGCACAACTGTTTCTTTTGAAAAACTTACTAAATCAGACACTTTTTAGATACTTGTACTCTACAAATAGCACTAATAGGACTAGAGCACATAAGTTGACTCATACTTTATTAGAACCAATGTATGACCTATTAACACAGAACAAAGCTACATTGAAAACCAGAGGTCTATTCCTTCACTGGAAGGAATGGAAATTTGTAGGCTTTGTTGATTTTTGGTTCTGGCATGCTTAGAAATCTCAGAGTCAAGGAAATGTCTTTAGTTTAGGAAGCCACTATTCTCCAAAATATCTAATAATTTAAAATGATTTATATTTATATTTATATTTCTAATTTCTCACATTGCTCCCATCATTGACGCCATAGCCCTATTATGGTCTCAATATTATTTTTTCCCAGTATTAAACTAACTTTATTCTATTTCCAACTCACATTGGTGTTTATAATATTACTTGGATTCATTCTACCCCATAATTTCTTGCAGTAATTTCTTAAAGGTATACTTGGCTGGTTTGCATTGCTCCTGAAAAAAATAAGATTATTTAATATCATGGATTTACTAGATTTCCAAATAGTTGCTTGGATATAGTTTAACATGTAGCCATATATGTGATTAGCAGTATGGGAATAAGAATAGTTTTTTGGCATGTTTACTAGTGATGGTTTTGGTTTTATTAATCTGAAAAGAATCCAGTTTGCATGCTCTGAGATTGCAATCTCGTGAGAAAAAAAAGTGCTGGTAATAGAGATAACCTGGAATTCTTTTTAGAAGAGCACTCCTTAACCAAAGTAAGATATTAATGTATTCTACTTGTCACTGAAATATTTAAGCTGTTTTATTTGCCAGTATCAAAATACAGGTTGTTAGGGGTTTTGTGATATAAGAATATGGAATCTTAACACAGTGTCTGGCTTCAAACTGTATTTGCAGCACTCTGTAATCACTTCGTAGCCCTAACTACTTCTTACCAGTAACTCAAGGATCAGAGAGATTCATCCTTAAAAGAATAACAATCTCTCATTTTCTAGTTTTATAGGAACTGTATGATTGCACAGTAAAAAATGTTTCCTATTAAGCATCTTACAGGATACTGACAAATAAGGTCATTTTTCCTAAAACATGGGAGGAATTATTGGCAGGATGGATAAGTGAGTGTTAGGAAGCTACAGCATCTGTAGCTGGTGCAGAGAACAGAACACAGCTGCTACCCTGCTCTCTGGTTTTTAAAAGAAGGCATGTCTTGCTTAACCAGATTGCTATTCTTTTTTTATTTAGGGTGCAACGTTAATAGCATACCATCCTCTAGATAAAGGGCTCTAGCATAGATTCAGTTAAACTGATAATACATCCTCTTCTTGTACATTTTTTTGTGGGTGGAGCTGGGAGGAGGGGGGACACTGTAAAACCTATTGCCAGGATGTTTTCAATACTAGACAAGGATTATATTATCGGGATTTTTGAGATACAGGGGTGCCACAAAAAATCTCTAATGTAAATCTACTCTGTACTAGGAAACAACAAAAAAATACTTAATGTATAGCCAAACTAAAACCAAGCCTAAAGAAAACCAGGTATACACAATTCTATTATTCCAATGCAATTTCTTAATTTGAAGGTTTATGCAAACTAATCAGCTTGCTGTGAGGTAGATATTACAGTTAAAATCGTGTCAGTAGTTACATCATAACAAAATTTTGTCATGTTTTTTGCTGAGATAGAAATGCCTGCCTTGCACGGAGAATTTTTATGTGAGCCCTGTCAGCCTTCTGGAAGTGAAAAATGAAGCTGTGCAGAGGATTTAATAGAACTCACACTGGGTATTTTTTTCAAATGTAACTTTTTTTAGTTATTTGCTGTATGCCGGGCACGTCAAAGGTGATGAGCCTTACAGAGGACAGCTCCAGACCTGTATTTTGTCTTATGAACTGTCTACATTAGGCACCAATGAAGTGCTAAAGGTGTGAAAGCTTCTTTCTTGTAACTTGGGTAGGCAAAAAGATAAATTGGAAGGATTTTGAAGCAAGAAGGTATTATGATGGAATTATAATGCCAGATATACAGCAATACAGCCATGACAATTTATATACTATAAATATCTGTCCCATACATTCTAACTTTATTACAGGTAATACCACAGTTTCACAGGGACTACACTTCTGGCAAATCTTTTGGTGGATCTCCAATTGCAGCATAAATAAGGGTAAAAAGGCACAGGATAATAAATAGGCACTTAGAAAAAGCGTCAGGGCAAACCTGTTTTTAAAAGTTCTGGATTAGTTTTCTACTATATATACTTTGAAACTAGAAAGCAATATTGAGGTTTATCCAGCAAAATCCAATTCCTGGCACTTTGGCCTCAGTTTAAGGAAGGTGGTGGGCAAGGCACAGTAGTTACAGAAAAGTGAAAGATGTGTGAGAGGAATTCTCATTGTATGTCTTTATTCTGCATGGAATATAGAGTATATTAGTGAAATTTTCAATCAAGGCAACTTGCTGATCGACTATTTAAAAAGACTAACAACAAAAACTTGGGACCATTACCAGGACTTTTTGCCCTAAATGAGGCTCTGACAGTTTCTAGGCTGACCTACTGTTTTCAATGATTTATAAAATAAGCTGAAACTTAGCAGATTAAAGCAGAGCTTACCTTTAGTTTATAAATTCCTGCCTTCTTTGGCCTTACAGAAGTGCTTCTAATATTGGTTTTGTTTTTTTGGTTTCTTTTTTTTGTGGGGGGGAAGTGGGTGTTAGGGGTTTTTTTGTTGTTGTTGAGGGAGATTTTTCTGCTATTTTTAACCCTTAACATGTAGTAGACCAGTAATCACAGAATAGGGTTGGAAATGACCTTAAAGACCATCTAGTTTGAACCCCCCTGCAATGGGCAGGTACATCCCAATAGATCAGGTTACGCAAGGCCCCATCCAACCTGGCCTTTAAAACCTCCAGGGATGGGGCAGCCACAACCTCCCTTGATAAGCTGTTCCAGTGTTTCACCACTCTCATGGTGAAGAACTTCTTCTTAATGTCTAATCTAAATCTGCCCCTCTTCTGTTTGTACCCGCTCCCCCTTGTCCTATCACCACAAGCTTTTATGAATAGTCCCTAATAATAACAATAATATTTACCTATTATATTTATACTAAATTAACTATATTTAACTATTATATTTCTACTATATTTAACCCAGTAAATAGTAATATTTAACTCATGAGCAGCATTTCTTCCTGCTGTCATGTTGGATGAAACTATTTCCAATTGTGCCTCTGTTAGAATGACACAAGCATCTTGAAGTGCCAGAAAGGTAAAACACCTTTCAGGGAACAGACTCAATACAGATGCCCTGTGAGCTGGATCATCCATTTTCTCTTAAATTTAGCCTAAATGGCTGAACACTTAAAAGGAATGAACTTTCGAGAGATTACCGCAACATTAAATTGGAATAAGACCGTGTGGATTTTAAAACAAAATTTCTCTGATGGGAAAACAGAAGCCTGCACTAAACTGAAAATAGTCTCAAGACAGTCTGAACCTCTGAGATGCCCCAGAGTGACTCCACCTTCCTATAGCTCCAGTGCTGGTTTCCCTTCATCCCGTGACAGTCATACAGTGTGACAGGGCTACTGTGTGAAATGGCATCGAAGCAGAACTTCCTGGTGTGAAGTGGCTCCCCAGGGCGGATGTCTTCTCTCCAACCAAAGGTGAAGAGCTAGAAAAGCAATCAGACAATGTAGCAATATATTACTAGTGAAAAAAAACCCAAACATTTAAAACCACACACAAAGCTTGATGCCCATTTTCCTACTCCACATATCCCAGCTGCTGATTAAATGAGATCCTGTTTGTTTATGATTAAGTAATTTAATTGCCTTAATTGAAGTGACTATGTGGAATATCTCCCAGGAAAGCACAATCCCTGTGGCAGGGAAGAAACAAGTCTCTGGTGACACAGTTCTCTGGAAACAAGAGAGGATGCACCGTATTGAAGTTATGCCAGCTGAAGAAGCACTCATATGCACTAGGACTACAGCTGCCTAAAACTCAGAAAGCCTCTGGCAGCGACCTTGTCCTAGCTCTCATCTGGGTCTGAAGAAGCTACCTGGAGAGATCTTCCCATCATAGCATCTTTCCCACGTTTAATGAACAGTTTCTTTCTGTTTATATGGGACACTTGTTAGCATATCCTCTCACAACCATCTTCCCCTCCCCCAACCTAGATATTAAATGATCTTCATCTTTCTACTGCAAAACCTATGAGCTACAGGCAGCTTATAAAAGCCCTTTCACTGACTGAGAGGAATCATAAAGGCTTACAGTTAATAGAGGAATCCTCAATCTGACATCAGCTGTCTGAAATGATGCTGTGACACTGCAGTCTTTCAATCATCAGACGAAGGTGACAGGTCTCACAGCACCAAATATAAAGATACAGAGTACATTTTTTCTTTCCCATGGACCAGTCCTTGCAGAAAACAGGTTGCAGGTTGCAAATTGCTACCTAGAAATTCTGCTGAAAGCCTCAAGGGGCGGTCATCATTCCTACCCACCCCACTCCTGCCCTTTTTTTTTTTTGCATCATTGCTATTCTTAGGCTTTGTCCCTAACTTTTTATATTCCACAGTATAAAGAGAATATAACATTGAGAAAGTGAAGGTTTGTTCATGTGGAACTGCATGCAGGCTTATTATCCAGAGAAGCAGATTCCCATACTGTGCTCAGAATGCCTCCAGCATCACACCTACTTCATCTCAGGGCTGTTTTGGTATCAGTACCCTGCTCCTTGCGGTGTGTATGTTCCCTGATAGAAGTATCTACAAATCCAAACTGAAGCTTGCTATTGTATCGATCTGATCCTGAATACTTCAAATGCATTTCCCAGATTTAACCCTTTCATTATGATAGCTATCTTCTTCCCAGTCTTTATAAAAGACACAGCTTTTAAAAATACTCATCTTCAATGCTGTGCTATCTTCCAAATGCCACATTTGAGAGGTGCTACTATTTCCTTAAGCCTGCAGGCACAAAATACAAGCATAGATCTGAATATTTGCCCCCTATTTTGCATGTGTCTCACTGTAAAATACTGTGCTCTCTATTAGCTGCTGTCACTCCCTATTATTTCTGTATTACAGGTTTTCCAGACAGTATTTTCTCCGTCTGCTCCTGTATCCTGCTTATTTCTTCTTCCCCCAAGAGTGCATTTTTAGTTTATCTGCAATAAAATGCAGTGGACAGCTTTAACTTCATTTAAAATAATTTTCTGCTTTTTAAAAGGTCAAGTCTTTTCCCACTCTTCTTCATGTTTCTTGGAAGTGGCATCATGGACTCCCTAAAAAGATAATTTATCATTTTACAAGCAAACACAGAAGATCTGGTACAGAAAAAAACCCTGTGCTGCTGCTTCTTTATTAAAACGGAAGCCTAACATGATTTTCCTATAAGCAAAAAACAACGAAAGCCATTTCCTTTCTCTTAATCTTTAGCTCTCTACAGATAAGTAATAAACCTAGAGCTCAAAGTAATGAATAACAAATACCTAGAGGAATGGTGTGGAAGAGTGGTTCTGTGATATTCTCACCCTCATCACTATCACTATTAGGGGAGGGCTGGACATTAGGAAAAGGTTCTTCACCTAGAGAGTGTTGGAGCAGTGGAACAGCTCCCCGGGGAAGCAGTCGCAGTCTGACAATATTCTAAGTGTTTGGACAACACCCTCAGCCCCAGGGAGTGAATACTGGGATTGGCCTGTGCAGGGGCAGGAGCTGGACACGATGACCCTTGTGGGTTCCTCCCAACTCAGGACATTCTGTGATCTGTGATTATCAGTGTGTGGCTCTCCAAAATCCTCATTCTGTGAGCTGACGGACCAATTCCCACTGCTCTCTGGACCTTGGCCTGAGGATTAGTACCCCACTGTATGCATTGGTACACCTGAAAGATCTCAAGCTAGCTTCTAAATCAGATCATACTGATATAGGGCATCCCTTTGCCCTTCCCACTCCTGTGTGGTTACTGAAGAGCACCAGGGCTGTATCTTGTTTGAAGGTCAAGACATGGTAACACAGGATTTTTATTCCCTTCCAGTGAAAACCAGGATATATGTAATACTAGATCTCGATGTTTAGACTAGCACAGATTCTTCTTCCTCTTTCTTAGCTTCCTGTTTTGTAAAACAGTTAAATTTTTAAGTCAATGACTACAGCTTCTCTCTACTCATACTGTTATGTGTTGGGACAGAATAACAGTTTTAGGACTAGGACAGAGAAGAGGAAAAAAATCAGAAAAAGGGTTATACGTCTCTATATACTAAATCAATATTAAAATCTTGTACTTGCAGATAAAATTTGAAGGTGTATAGAACTTCCAATCTCATCATTCTGTGCTAGCCTCCATTATATAGTAAATTATCTCTAGTTAACACTACAATGGCCAATATAAAAATTATATTTTCTCTGCGTAATGTGTGACAATGCTATATGCTATCAGCTGAAGTCCTGAGTACATAAAGTTTAGCTTTGCTGCCACCTATCACTTTGGATTTTTTTTTCCCTTTTCCCTAAGCTTTATACCCTTCATTCATTCCTGCCTACTTGCTGATTTGAAACAAGGCTGCAGCTAAATTTCCAGACACATTATCAACAAACAGCAGGGTGGATCTTCTCTTTCAGTCTGCAGGGCTGCTATTCACTGCTCCCTGCTGCATCCAAGAAACCCTCTTCCTGGCTCAGCAGATGCTTATTCTCCTGCTCCACCTTCATTCACACCACAGAGCTTGTAAAACATGGCCCCATCCTCTGCCCTTGCAACCAAGCAACCCCTCAGTCCTCATGCTCTAGCTTTTAATTCAGCCTAGCCCTGTCACACAGTGACTGGGGCAAACACAGCTTTGCAGATTCATTTGTAATTGGCACAGGGTCTGAAAAATGATTGCCTGATATGGCCATTGGCTTGGGACTATCTAAAAGACAAAGGCCCTTTTGATATCATTAGTGCTTCCCAGCCTGACAGCGTTATTCAATTACTTGCTGCATGGCTGGAGTACATCATCTGGTGCTGTGGACACACACAAAGTGCCCTACACAAAGATGAAAAGCCATATTTCAACACTGGGCCCTGATTTGAACTATACCTCCACATAAAGAAGAAAGGGCTGGGCAGGTGTATGGCTACTTGTTGTGCCATGTTAGAGCTGATGCCTGTCCACCACCTCCCTGACCAGGCCGAGGTACTTGAGAAGAGAGAGTGATGCCTGTCATTTTTCTTTGCTGCTGGTTATCACCACAGCAGAGCCTCAGTTTCCCCTGAAGTCAGAAGTCAGCTCTGGGAAGAGAGGGAGAAGAATGCTGTGCTGTATCATCCTCCTGCCCCATTCCTTCCTCTCTGTTTTTTAATTCTAGGGAAGTTTCCAGAAACCACAGTGACACTCATCCCAATTTCCATCCTTTTCATGTTCACCAGAAAGCCTGCAAGTGCACCACAAATGTCTTGTCTGCTGTTTGCCCACTGGGGCTTGTACAGCCCTGGGAAAAAGGTCTTCTCCTTCTCCTGGGGGCTGCTAAAGGGCTGCACCCCATAACATGGCTACTGAGATATTACTTGAGAAATTTCCGACAAAATATACCAACCTAGCCCATACTTCTGTGGGAATTTTTGCATTTCTGTTGACTGTTGCCAGCATAGAGACAGAATTTGCTTGCCAGGTTGGTTGTGGCTGGAGTAGTGGACGCCCAGGTACCAACACAGCATGCACAGTGTTGCCACTGTAGGCTGTGGGAAACTACAGGAAAAAGAGGGATAAGGATGCCATCTCTTTTTTTATAGAAAAATTCACTCAAGCCCTGCCATCACCAAAATATTTTGATCTTCTAAAATTAAACATTTTCAGAATTTCTTTTCTAGAGGAAAACAGAAAAGTTCTCCTCTGGATGAAATACTTTGCACATACTGTAATTTCCAGTGGATTAGAAATTCTGAGTTCCAACATGACCTACGACCTTGTTTGCTTCACCTTTTAGTTTATAAGATTCTCTAATTCTTTCCTTTACTTCTTAAGTGATATCTTTAAAATATGTGCCTTGCACAAAGTCATGCTTGAAATCTATTAGCCAGATGAGTGTATCTCATACCAGGAGTCTGAATATTTGAGTATAATTTGGGGTTTTTTTTTGTTTTTAAACTAATCCAGAAACCAATAGCATATTACCACTGCTACAATTATGCAAATAAGAAGCTGCCCAGTAACACAGTAGTAGATACTATACCAGGTCCGTCTCTGACAAGGGGAGAGACAAAATAATCTTTCTTCTAAAACATCTATTCTAAGTTTTAGAAAAGAAATTTCCTTTCTAGGAGAAAGTGAAATTACATTTATTTATTTATTATAATAAATACCATTATCTTTTTTATGTATTATTTGTATCTATACATAAACTACAATTTTCTTTATTTATTACCCTGTTTTTTTTTTTCCTCCAAAGATTCTTCAACATTTCTGGCATGATTTCTAGGATTTATAGCGACACATGGATAGACTATTGGTAACTGTGTTCCTATCAGTGGGAAGAACAACCTTTGAATGCAGCACTACTTCCTGGGGAAAAAAAAAAACAAAACACAAAAAACCCCAACAAACGAATGGAAACCAAAGACAACCGATTGTTTTGAGGGTGAAAAAACTTTTAACAGCCAACCGTTCATAAGGCTGCCGTTGGGTCTGTTCTGCGTTCCGCTTGTCCGGAGCTCCCTCTGCTGCCTACATAGAATCATAGAATCAATAGGTTGGAAAAGACCTCTTGGATCATCGAGTCCAACCATTCCTACCTGCCACTAAACCACGTCCCTGAGCACCTCGTCTACCCGTCTTTTGAACACCTCCAGGGAAGGTGACTCAGCCACCTCCCTGGGCAGCCTGTTCCCGTGCTCAACAGGCTGGAAAAGTGCCCCCCTCCCACCCCTCCACCACAGGCCTGAAAAACATTGCACACTACAGCAAACTGGATGAAATGGCTTGAATCTTAGCAAAACTTTCCTAAGCAACTGTACTGCTCTGCTGCTTGCAGTGTTTTCCATGCTATCGTGCAGTGAGAAGTTACGTGCTGTTCCACATCAGCCCGGTAGAAATCATTAACGTCCCTTGGGCACATGTCAAAAGCATGGACATGCTAGAGGCTTCCTAGTTCTGGTTCTGTGTTCTGAGAAACTGGCTGGTTGAAGTCCTTTCGTGCTAGCTGAACACTGTTTATTCTTGTGAAGTGATTTTTTATCATTATAATAGAATGAGATCTTGACATTGAGTCTGATCCCAAATACTGCAATGTGCTGCAGGACACTGAAGCACAGATTCCACCCCAGCCTCCTTCTCTCTTTACATCCTAAGCTACTCTTACAGAGGATATTTCAAGCCTCCCTTTTTTCAGCTTTCTCTGCTAAAATTTTTTCTTCTCTCATCTTTTCATCTTGTTTTCTCCCCTCCTTTCTTTTTCCTCATATCTGGCAGCGTCAGGACTCCATCTTTGCTAAAGGAGGGTTTGAAGCTCTTTAGGTTTGCAGATTTTAAAGCCAGAGAGACCACTCTAATATGATCTAGTCTGGACCATATAACTTCCTTCACTTACTGGATGTCTTACACAAACAAAACCTGATTCTATTTATTTAGTCTTGGCATCTATCACTGTGTTGTATCTTTGTTAGCTAGGTAAAGAAGCCTTCTTTCAGCACCCTTCTTTATCCCATGTTGACACTTACCTAAATAGTGATCATCCTACAGCTCCTCCATTTCATTCTCTCACACCTCTCCCCCCACATTTCTCAATATCCTCAGAGAATAAATTCTTGACCTCAGCACTTCAAATATCCCTCAGAACTCCTCTCTCTTGAGCTTTTAAGCTTTTACAAAGTACCACATATAGTGTGCCAGGTCAATTTTTCTCCTTAGCACTTGGAATTTTTTTTACTCTGGTACCTCACCCTATGAAAGACAGGTTCACTAGAATTGCTAATAAATAACTAGGCTAGACTTTTCATCTAGATTGCCTTTGCTCATGTTGGCCAGACCCACACCCTGTAGGTCAAGATCCCTTTCTTAAGGCACTCACAGCCACAATGAGTACAAATCAGAGCTCTTTCCCTCATACTCCTGAGTATGACATTTTTCTACCTAACCAACCTAGATAAAAGCTTTTTTTTTTGAGTCTTTATGATGGCTTGTCTTTGTGAAACTTTCTTTCTAGCTTTTACTCATTTATCTCACTTATGCCTCATAAGAACTTAAAATACGATAGTTTATGACACTTATTGAGATGAAAGCATAGAAGCAGACAACCATTAGAGCTGTGCAAGCCCAGGTACTATATTTAGAATATTTTCAGGTAACTGAACCAAAATGAACATGTTCCCATAACATAGTGGTGGAGAATGGAGCAACCAAGGTTCTTTGGGCACTACAATTAATTTGGAAATTAAGAAGAATTCACAGTCCAGATGGTGGTTGGAATTTCTGAGGTGGTGTTAAAGAGCACTTTGTAAAAGCCATTAAGGTCAGCAATCATTCACAAATTGTTTCTACGCCCTGCTCTGCCTTCAGAAAAGGAGGAGCCCTCAGAGAAATGTTTAGAAACTGGAAAAGATTTTACCCCACTTTTCTCTTTCTGCAGTTTAAATACCTGTTCGTGCGACCATGTCCGTTCTGAGCCATCCTTCACACAGATGTCCAGCCTCAGCTCTGTCCCCGTGGCTCCATGTTTACTGTCCACACAGAGGTTGGCAGCCACATTTCGAATCTACAAAACCACAGCAACATTTCACATTTAACAAGGCTGCAGAATAGAGGTTCCAGCATTAGAGGTTTAGGATTTTAGCTGTAAATGGCTCAAAACTGACCATTTGTACATAAGACTGGTGGGACTTACTTTTGACAGGGTAGAAAGCTATATCCTGGAATAAACAATTCTTTTATTTTAACAGCTTTAGAAGTAGCAAAGCTTGAAATATTCTGCTTAACAAAAGAAAAGTATATCTGTATTACATACTTTCATGGAAAGAAACTAAAAGAAAAAAAAGCCTGAGAAGTTCAAAGCCAGGTCTGACTGCTTCTCCCCTCCTTCCAGAGCAAGAAAGAACAGTGCATTAAGAGGAAATGATCTCTTTATGAGCCTCTCCTAGGCTTTGGAGCATTATTTCTTGAACACACAGGCACACCTTGTTTCAATGCTTGTTCTTACTTTGACACAATAACACTGTTGTAGATAAGGTCACAGACTAGTGCCCAAAATGCATAAAATTAAAAAGCACTTAACAAATCTGTACTGAAACTATGCTTACCCATGGAGGTTCCTTGTGCTGTCTGCATGGCTTCTGCAAATACTCTGCAGTGTAACTTATACTTAAAAGGCAAATCTCATTTGTGAAACTGAAGCAACTGAGTAATAATTAATCTGCGACTCTCAGTCATACTAGTTATGTACCACTGCTGCCATGTATATTTTCAGGAGGACTGGATTGAAAAGGAGTGAGTTGCCCACTCCAACCAAAAAGAGGAAAATCTCAAATTTGTTATGCAAATACATGCACATCTATCCTTGAGTACCTTAGTTGGGCTATTTAAAAACCCTTTACATACCTCCAGATGAGGAAAATTTCCTAAAAAACTTTCCCTGTCAATGACACTGAAACTGGATAGTCAAAGTCCACTTACATGGAGATATGCACAAATTCAATACATACGATATACAGAAAGCAGGTGTACATTTTGACATTCTAGCCACTACTTTGATTGTTATTTAAAAAAATTCCAAACATCTAAATGCCAAATAGAGATGCAGTCCAGTTGACAGTTGTAGTTTTCCATGGAAAATATCTTAGAAATCACCATTGCTGTTATATTACACTACACAAATGTAAACATTGCCACTCTTAAATACTACATACCTCACACCCCCCCAAAAAGGATGAAAAACTTCTCAGCATAGCACAAAATGCTGCAAGAAGGGGCAATCCTCATCCTTGTATGTTACATGGGAGAGCTACTCTGCTCTTTTTCTGATTCTGGAGAACTGGCATTGAGTCTATTCACCATGTTCTAAGAAAGATTTAGACAGATGGGAAAGCAACAGGAAGTAGGGAAAATGCAAAACATGTCACCTTCTGGAAAGGCTTTAGGAGTTGCATTTGTTTAGCCTCGAAAAGAGCAAATCAGGCAAATGATGGGAGCATCAGTTTGAGTAATTGGCTCCCAGAACTTTGAGCTTTCACCAGTGCTCAGAGGAGTATTCTAAAACTTGGACAAGCCTAGTTCTAGGGGTTTTTTTTTCCTTACTTTCATACAATAAATTTTGCTATAGATGAGGTAAACCACTAGCATTTCATACACACAACCAGATGCAGAAACCCAGCATTGAGTCTCACAGTAGAGAGTTAAATTAACAGAAAAAAGGGACGTTAAGTAATAAGTTCTCAACAGTTCTGCTTTCATTTTCACATCACCAAGCAAGAGAGACAGGAAATATTAATGAAAGGAATATATTTTTAAAGTTTCGTGTGAAATAGCTACCCTAAGTATAATTTTTGAGTGTTCTCAGTGCACTTAAATTTACATTGTATAAAAAAAAGATTACTGGCCTAATATAGAATTAAATGATACATCAGTTCTGTCCTTAGAGCATGTAAGCTAATTAATGGAGCTGCTAACAACTGCCATTAATAACTGGGATATATTTATGTGGCCCAAAATTGTAAAATGACAGTGAATACACTCCACATTCAGTGAAGGCTTATTGGATGAAAGAGCTTTCTAATTTTGTCTTGATGGCATTGTTCCATGACATTCTCAGTTATTTGGACTATGTTGTAAATGCATTTGATATATTTGTGAAAAAGGTTTGAGCTGAAGCTACATTTAGTTCCTTCGCTACTGGAATTTGTCTTCCCTGTTCTTCTCCTTCCTCTCCTTTCTCCTCTCCTCCTGAAAGGTTTCCTTGAGTTAGTTTTTCCGCTGGTTTGTTGTAGCTTACATGTTAGTCAGTATTTTGTGTGTGTCTTTGTTTCATCCTTCCTTTCAACTGCAGAGGGTCTGTGGTTTGTTTTTCTTTCTCTTTTTGCAACACAGGCATTTCAGTCAAGTCTATGCTTTTGTTCTCTGGTGTTTCTGTGTGGCCTTTGCAGTTGCTGGAAGTTAAACTGAGCCATCGTGTGCTGCCAGAGCCACAGGGAATGTTCTGCTGAGCACCACACCGCCTGCAAATCCCCTAAGATGCTTTCAAGGAAGGAGTGAGAAAAGTGGAAGCACAGTAAGGACAACAAGCATTTGAACTGCCTTGTCTCCAGTCACATTGCATAATGGATTTTGAACTGTTAAGCTTATAAATTACAACTAGCAAAGAAGAGTGAGTACTGCCAATACACTCACTTCTCTAACATTCACATATGTGCAACTGTAGAGATGGAGGTGAACAGGAGATAGGTTTTATCACACATGCGGGTAGGGCACTGAGTTGCTACATACAAAATGTATTTGCTGGGCATTAATTGCTGTCATTAGTACACACAGGTAAGTGTACAGAAAAGCATGCTTTTGAGGAGTCTGTATGGACTATCAAGGGTGGTTAGTGATGATCTTAAAGGCTGTTTCAGAATTAAACATATTCCGAAAAAAGCACAGAGCACTATATGAAAGTCACAACACATGTATAGTTTTTGAAATGCTACCCTAACACACGTTGGGACATAGATACAAAGATAAGGGCCCTGTAGTCCTTGTAAAGAACATATTTTTTGATGGATACCAAGAAAGGAACAAACAAACTGGAAAGCAATGGATGTGTTGATTACCATGATAATCTCCTTGTCAGAAGATTACAGTTTTCTGAAGAAAATGAAGGGTTGCAAGCCATCAATACAGCCTGCTAGGATTAATTTTGAGATTTTTGAACAACGTGGTGGGAGTTGTGTAATGATGCACTTGCATGCTCCATGTCAAATGAAGATAAAAAACAAGACAATGTCCCCTCACACCTCTACAATTTAGACCAAAGTGAATTTCCCCCTTCCTGTTAAAGGAAAGTATTTTAGGCTGTAAAAGAAATTACATAGAGCAACTAAAGCTCTCCAGGGTCCAGCAGTTATCCTGACAAATTCTCTTTGATAATACCAAAACTCTACAACTTTGTTCTCAGGCAAATGAGTTCCTGCAAGATTTGCTGCTGAGGTAGTGAATGTTGCCTTGTACCAAGCAGCCTTGCCCTGCCTGCACTGGAGCCAGGCTGTCACCCAGCATCACTTCAGCCTTCCTGGGAGAAGAGGGGGGCAATTCAGAGAGGCAAAAGCACTCCCAGAAGTCTTGGGAGCTACCCTGCATGAAGGAAAATGTCTGCACCAGAAGCAAAGAGTGGGAAAGCATAGCAATCTAAAGACAACTTTATGTATGGTCATCTGTTAGAATGGTAATTGTAGAGATGGTGCTCGGACTATCCTTAAGATGACCCA
Source organism: Clamator glandarius (assembly GCA_033459285.1). NCBI lineage: Eukaryota > Metazoa > Chordata > Aves > Cuculiformes > Cuculidae > Clamator > Clamator glandarius. The sequence continues at coordinate 640,714 of JAUNZM010000936.1, read as the reverse complement.
ATAGAGCAATAAGTGAGGCAGCTTGGTGCTATCACTTTATTTTTTTCATATATATGATTTAATTACTCAAAGAAAATGTGTCTGTAGCTCTTAGAAGACATTTTCCTGTCAATTGATACGCAGTAGCTTTAAAAGTATCTATCCTTTGTGTGAGCCATAAAAGGGAAAAGTCAAAGTTAAAAGAAGTCAAGACCTCACTGAAGAAACAGGGGATTCTGTTATTCAGTGCAACGCTGATGCCAGCGAAAGAATTTGAACAGCCTAGCTGTGCAGCACTTGGTCTGGGCAGTGTGAGGAACAGCTGGCTATGTCACTATTGTACAATGGATGTGTGACACTTGGACTGAGATTGACTCATTAAGAGTATGAGGATGACAGGTTAAAAAAAGATAGTAATCAAAAGAGAAGTTAGTGACTTCTAGGCTTTAATCCTTTTCCAAATGTGCTACTTGACTTAACATCATGGGTGACATTTTCATGTCAGTGCTGTAGAACAATTCTTTAAAATCCTCAAGTTCAGGACTGAGAAAGGTGTATTTTCAGGTTCTACAGCTTAGTGCTGCTGCAGTGACTAAGAGACTTGCTGTGTATTAAATCATTGAATAACAAGTTCATATAGCAGCAAACAAAAAAAAGCTTAAATACTTCCTATTTGACTGAGTACAAAAAATCATTTTTTTCACATCACCTCAACCATAGGACTCATGAAGTCTACAATAAATGACAATGGCTGAAATTATTTGATTGATTTAAGGTAAAAAGGATTGATTTAAGGTAAAATGTGTTTTCAAAGATACTGTTGGAAATGGTGATATTCATACAACATATTCATGATGGATTGCAGCTCATAGATTGATGAGTATTTTTTAAGTAAACATTTGCTGTTGAAATCTCACCTAATGCAGCTATTGTTTTAACTTCCTTTAATAAACTTTCAAATACACATTACAAAATGCAACTAAATCATTCTGTCTTAGAAAAAGAATATGGTTGGTATTACTGTTTTTCCACTGGTAACATACTTCCCAATATATTCAAAAGGGTAGAAACAAAACCCAATTGAAAACTTTCCTTTTTTTCCATGGTGGGAGAGGAAAGAGAACAGTTATCTCATCCAGACGTGGAAGTGACAGTCTCACTAACCTTAATTTGTCTGGATTCACTATTATATTGCTTTATTGCATGTATTTCAGATGTTATAATGCAGGACAGAATACAAAAGGAATGTACGCCCTGTCAGCTATAAAGGACAAAAGGCACGAACAAGCAGAATAGATAAGGCCATGATAAGTGTAGTGAAGATTATTGTTTTTTGTTCTGTAAATTTCCGTCTTTTCCATTATGAAGAGATTTTGTCAAGAAATATGAGTCAGATTTTAAATAAATGTGTTTGCCAAAAAAGAAGAGTTGTGCAGAGGCTGTTTATGAGATGTCTGCTTTCACAACACATGGTTTTACTAGCTAGATATCAAAATACTGGAGTCAAAAATTGTCTGAGTACCTTATTGTTTATTCTTTCTCAGACTAGCATAGGCAACCAGATGAAAAGTCATTCCAAGTGGAAGCAGAGAGGGTACTAAGGGACAGTCAGTCTTGGCACAGACTTCTGGCATGTATAGTCAACAAAGTTTCTAGAGCTGCTTGATTCTTACAATGCAATAACACACAGTCTGTTTTCCTTTTTCAGCTTCTAATTATGACAGCCATTGACCTTCAAGTTTTTTCAAATTCCTTGCAAGTGCCAACAAATTAATTAAAACTTCACAGGAATATGACAGTTTTGGAAAAAATAGAGTAGTAGCGCTGAAACTTCTCTTGCTATTTTAGAGAAAGTACACCTTAGAGTAAACAGAAAGCCTTTGGTCTTAATGGCCTTCCTAAGAACTCAATAAATGCTTTTAAGGTAAGGATTTTATACCACTACTATGATCTCTGATTTACTTATAATAACTGTTGCTTTTATGCAAAGAGTATATTTTAATACTGGCGTGAAAAGAACGAATACTCGAATCACAATCTCTTTCACTTAGAACCCTTAGATTGTTCAGCTGGCCAGAGAAAATACAGATCTCACAATCGCTGTCCTCCAAGGATGCACATGTGTGCATGTAGAAGATGGTGAAGGATGATCATAGTAGCAGTCATAGCACTCCAATCCAGTCTGACTTCTACTGATAAACTCCTTAAATCTTGGTATGTATTAATCCCACAAAGTGTGGGCAGCACTATCAAAGACAGAAGAAACTTTAACAACAAAGGAATTCATAATTGCCAAGAAGTAGCAAAGAGTAACACACATGCAAATTGGAGTTCCATTGAACATCTGGAATTAGTAGATTACAAAGAAGAATTCAAGACTGCTACTGCCACAGAAAGTTATTTTTAAAATTTTGCAATGAGGTCATTTCCTTTTTTTTAAAAAAAAAATATGGAGAATAATAGAAACACATGTGTTTAGAAATCCCCTGCATGGTTCAGCCTTGACTGCTGGGGGCATGCAGAGGTGTAAGGAATCTTATAAAATTTTTGGTCAAAGTTTCAACTTCATCCTTTGGTTTCAAATCTAAAGGGTAATTGTCTGACAGACGCAAGAACACCTCTAGCAAAACCAGAGAAGGCAGGAACTCACTGTATGGATATTCCTATCTTTTTTTTTTTTTTTAAAAAAACCAGCATGATACATGAGAAAGAGCAAAGGCTTAATGAATTGAGAGGAAAAAGCCCTCTGCATGCCACCTCTGTGTAAAGTGAAACCACTATAGTTCCTATGGATAAAAAGCCACTGCAATTTTCCATGCAGCCACAGAAAAAATGTCCTGTCCCTGCAGGACCCTTGTGTTTTCATTTTTTCTGCACAAAACAAGCTGTCAAAGCAAGGTGTGCTATGGTTCTACTCTTCAGAGAGGTCTGAATGCTGAACACCTTTGATCACAGGTGGAGAGTTCAGCAGGCTGTTTGCTCATACTCTGCTCTGGAGTGATGCTTGGATATTGGCTTCTCTTTGGTGGTCTCTCCCTCCCCTCATCCCCTAAACAAGAAACTGCATTTAGCTGTGATACTGGTACTTAGTCATGGTAGCACCAACAGAATGCAGACCACAAGCTAAGAAAAACCCAGTCTTTTTAAAGGAAAAATATCCAGGCTTTGCTTGTCACACTTGCATGTGTGAGCAAAACAAAGCAACCTAATTTCCACCTACATACATCCTTGTAAGAACAGAAGGAGTTATGTAAGTGGATATGCAGAAACAAGTTTTGACTTCAGACTTCCTTTTGACTAAAGTGATTTCCAGCATCTCAAATCATCTTGTGATATGCAATAATGACCGCTACATATCTTTTCCACATTCTTGTCCTCACTGTGCATGCATCTTACGGCCCATAGACACAAAATTGTAATGAATTATAAAAGAGACAGTGTTAGTTCTAAGACATGGCACTTTCTTATTTTAAGGGCTATTCCAGAGATATTTCCAATCACTGTGAACTCCCTTAATAATATTACTTATCATAGGGGCTAAATCTAATGTAAAATGTTTGACTCATTTCAATTTGATCTAATTTGTGTACTTCTCACCTCTCCCCAGGCAGCAGGTGGAGGCTCCACAGGAGGGTAATATTTGGGAACATCCCAAGCCACTGCAGCCATGAACCACTTGAAATCTTTACATTTAAGGTGCTTACGAAGTTCCTTCTGGGCAGAGATATCACCGGTTGAAAGGTGTCTGTACTCAGGCCGTCGCTGGTAAATGTACTCTGCAAACTCATCCATCCATGTCTCTGCCACGCGCTTCAGGTTCTGTGCAGCAGAAAAAGGCAATTAATAATTTCTTCATGCTTTGACTGAATGATATTTCTAATGCGAAGAATTAAGTAAACCCATTTCAATAGGCCACAAAAATTTTGAGCTCAATTTGTCTAATTTCCCTGTCTTAAAACATGGAAAATTACTGGGAAATGTATGCTGTCTTCATTCATAGAATCATAGAATAACCAGGTTGGAAGAGACCCACCGGATCATCAAGTCCAACCATTCCTATCAAACACTAAACCATGCCCCTTAGCACCTTGTCCACCCGTCCCTTAAACACCTCCAGGGAAGGTGAATCAACCACCTCCCTGGGTAGACTGTTCCAGGGCCCAATGACCCTTTCTGTGAATTTGTCCAGCCTAAATCTCTCCTGGTGGAGCTTGAGGCCATTCCCTCTTGTCCTGTCCCCTGTCACTTGGGAGAAGAGGCCAGCACCCTCCTCTCTACAACCTCCCCTCAGGTAGTTATAGAGAGCAATGAGGTCTCCTCTCAGCCTCCTCTTCTCCAGGCTAAAGAACCCCAGCTCTCTCAGCCACTCCTCATAAGGCCTGTTCTCCAGCCTCTTCACCAGCTTCGTTGCTCTTCTCTGGACTCGCTCCAGAGCCACAACATCCTTCTTGTGGTGAGGGGCCCAGAACTGAACACAATATTCGAGGTGCGGTCTCACTAGTGCCAAGTACAGAGGGAGAATAACTTCCCTGGGCCTGCTGGTCACACCATTTCTGATCCAAGCCAGGATGCCATTGGCTTTCTTGTCCACCTGGGCACATTGCTGGCTCATGTTCAGTCGGCTGTCAACCAACACCCCCAGGTCCTTCTCCTCCAGGCAGCTTTCTAGACAGACTTCTCCTAGTCTGTAGCACTGCACAGGGTTGTTGTGCCCCAAGTGCAGGACCCGGCATTTGGCCTTGTTAAACCTCATGCCATTGGACTCTGCCCAGCAGTCCAGCCTGTTCAGACCCCTTTGCAGAGCCTCCCGACCCTCCAGCAGATCCACACTTCCACCCAACATAGTGTCGTCTGTAAACTTGCTAAGGGTGCACTCGATGTCTTCATCCAGGTCGTTGATAAAGACACCGAACAGGGCTGGACCCAGGACTGAGCCCTGAGGAACCCCACTTGTAACTGGCCTCCAGCTGGATTTAACTCCATTTACCACCACTCTCTGGGCCCGGCCATCCAACCAATTTTCCACCCAGGAGAGTGTGCGCCTGTCCAGGCCAGAGGCTGACAGTTTCCGAAGCAGAATGCTGTGAGAAACTGTGTCAAAGGCTTTACTGAGGTCCAGGAAGATACATCCACAGCCTTTCCCTCATCCAGCAGCTGTGTCACTCTGTCATAGAAGGCGATCACGTTAGTTTGGCAAGACCTGCCTTGTGTAAACCTGCGTTGACTGGGCCTGATCACCCAGTTCTCTTGCGTCTGCTTCATGATAGCACTCATGATCACCTGTTCTATGACTTTCCCTGGCACTGAGGTCAGACTGACAGGCCTGTAGTTCCCTGGATCCTCCCTGTGACCCTTCTTGTAGATGGGCACAACATCAGCCAGCCTCCAGTCCAGTGGAAGCTCCCCAGTCTTCCAGGACAGTTGGAAGATGATGGAAAGGGGTTTGGCCAGCACATCTGCCTGCTCCTTCAATACCCTTGGGTGAATCCCATCCAGCCCCATAGACTTGTGGGTGTCTAGTCAGGCTAGCAAGGCTCTGACCACCTCCTCTTGGACCATGGGAGCCTCATGTTGCTCCTCTAGCTCCTGGGTTTGTACAGAAAGGGAACAACTTTCTTGACAATTAAAGACTGAGGCAAAGAAGGCATTAAGTACCTCAGCCTTTTCCTCATCCCCTGTCACTGTTGCTCCTTCTGCATCCAACAGGGACTGTATGGTCTCCCTAGTCCTCCTTTCATTATTTATATATTTATAGAAAGATTTTTGTTATCTTTCACAGACTTTGCCAATCTAATTTCTAGTTGAGCCTTTGCCCTTCTGATTTTTTCTCTACACAATCTCACTTCCCTCCTGTAGTCCACCCAAGAGGCCTGACCCCTCTTCCAGAGCCATAAACATTCCTCTTCTTCTTGATATCACTCAAGATCTCACTGTTCAACCAAGCTGGTTTTTTCCCCTGCCGGCTTTTTTTCCGGAACATGGGGATGGCTTTCTCCTGAGCCACTAGGATCTCCTTTTTGAAGAGCTCCCAGCCCTCAAGGGCTCCCTTGCCCTTAAGCACTGTCTCCCATGAGACTTTGCCAACCAGCCTTCTGAAGAGTTCAAAGTCTGCCCTCTGGAAATTTAATGCTACTGTCCTGCTAACCACCCTCTTCACTTCACCTAGAACAGAAAACCCTATCATCTCATGATCGCTTAGTACTAGGCGTCCTCCTACTGCCACATCCCCCACAAGGCCTTCTCTGTTCACAAGCAGCAGGTCCAGGAGGGCACCTTCCCTTGTTGGTTCGTTCACCAGCTGTGCAAGGAAGTGTCTTCCACACACTGCAGGAACCTCCTAGACTGCTTCCTTTCTGCTCTATTGTACTTCCAGCAGGTATCAGGAAGATTGAAGTCTCCCACAAGAACAAGAAGCATCAATCTACAAATTAACCCCAGCTGTTTATGGAAGAGCTCATCAGCTGCTTCTCCTTGGCTGGGTGGCCTGTAACAGACTCCCATCACAAAATCTACCTTCTTATGGACTCCTCTGATTTTAACCCACAGGCACTCAATCTCCTCATCGCCACAATCCATTTCAACAGTGTCCAAGTCCTCCCTTACAAAAAGGGCTACCTTGCCTCCTCTCCTTCTCTTCCTATCCCTCCTGAAGAGTTTGTACCCCACCATTGTTTCCGTGATGGCAATGACATCATAGGCTCCTTGTCCTACAACAGCTTCAAGCTCTTCCTTCTTATTCCCCATGCTGCGTGCATTGGTGTAAATGCACTTCATCTGAGCTGCTGAGCCTTCAGCCCTCTTAGGGGGAACAGAGTTCATTCCCAATTGCCTGATAACTGGAGTAGCTAGCACCAGAGTGCCATTATCTCCCTTACCACTCCCAGGTGTGTTCTCCCCCATTTTCTGTGTGGTGATGTACTGGTGGTCCTCTCCAGCACACCCTCTCTGAATCATCAGTGCCCCACGTCCAGGCTCGCTCCTGTCTAGCCTGGTCTCAATCCCCTCCCCCTTCACATCTAGTTTAAAGCTCGATTTATGAGCTTAGCTAGGTTTTTAGCAAGGGCTTTAGCCTCCCTAGAAGACACACGTGTCCCATCCTTAACAACAAAGTCTGGGGGTGCGTGAGCCACCCCATGATCAAAGAAGCAGAAGCCCCTTTCCTCACACCAGGCTTGGAGCCAGGCATTAATCGAGTTCTTCTTCCTGACTTCCAGGTCCTCTCTATTTAGCCTTGGGATGGAGCAGAATACTATTTGTGCCCCAGAGCCCTCAATCATTTTCCCGATGGCCCTGAAGTCTTTCTTGATGGCTTTGGTCTTTCTGTTAACTAAATCCTAATTACCAGTTTGGACTATGACCAGAGGATAGCAGTCTGTCTCGTGGACCAGGGAAGGAAGTTTTCTAGCTACCTCCTTCACTGATGCCCCCGGTAAGCAGCAGACCTCTCTGTGGAGCAGGTCCGGTCTGCAAATGGGTCCCTCTGTTCCTTTTAGGAGGGAGTCCCCTACTACGGTCAACCTCCTCTTCTTAACAGAGGATGTTTTTATCTTTTTCTGAGGATGGTGCGGCCTAGGGAAAGATTCTAGGCTGTGGGAGCCATCATCCTCAGGATTGGATTCCACCTGCAGTACATGGTACTTGTTCATCAGGGGGATCTTGGGTTTTGCTGTCTGGTTGAGGGGAGCAGGTTTCCTTTGTCTGGCAGGAACTTGCTGCCATTCCCCATCTCTTCTAACCCCAGCCTTGCAGTTTGAAGGTGGATGGTGTTTGGACATACCAGCTCCAGCAGGCTGCTGAGCTTGTAAGAGGGCACTACTCGACTATTCAAAGCAACAACATTACAGCAGTAATAACATATTCTGCTTTCCTACTGAGTCTGTAAGAAATAGTCCTCTCTCTGTTGAACATCTTGTTTTCCTTCATATTCTCTCTGCATCTTCACGTTTTTTTGACTAATGATGGATGTTGGACAGAAATTTTCTTTCAGCATTTCACATTGGTACCTATGTTTTTTCCTGTTAGTTCAGAGCTTACTACCATGCATTAATGGGTCATAGAATCACAGAATCATCGAATAACCAGGTTGGAAGAGACCCACCGGATCATCAAGTCCAACCATTCCTATCAAACACTAAACCAGGCCCCTTAGCACCTTGTCCACCCGTCCCTTAAACACCTCCAGGGAAGGTGAATCAACCACCTCCCTGGGCAGCCTGTTCCAGGGCCCAGTGATCATTTCTGTGAAAAATCTTTTCCTAATGTCCAGCCTATATCTCCCCTGGTGGAGCTTGTGGCCATTCCCTCTTGTCCTGTCCCCTGCCACTTGGGAGAAGAGGCCAGCACCCTCCTCTCTACAACCTCCCCTCAGGTAGTTATAGAGAGCAATGAGGTCTCCTCTCAGCCTCCTCTTCTCCAGGCTAAACAACCCCAGCTCTCTCAGCCACTCCTCATAAGGCCTGTTCTCCAGCCCCTTCACCAGCTTCGTTGCTCTTCTCTGGACTCGCTCCAGAGCCTCAACATCCTTCTTGTGGTGAGGGGCCCAGAACTGAACACAGTACTCAAGGTGCGGTCTCACTAGTGCCAAGTACAGAGGGAGAATAACCTCCCTGGACCTGCTGGTCACACCATTTCTGATCCAAGCCAGGATGCCATTGGCTTTCTTGGCCAACTGGGCACACTGCTGGCTCATGTTCAGTCGGCTGTCAACCAACACCCCCAGGTCTCTCTCCTCTTGGCAGCTTTCCAGCCAGGCTTCTCCTAGTCTGTAGCACTGCATAGGGTTGTTGTGCCCCAAGTGCAGGACCCGGCATTTGGCCTTGTTAAACCTCATGCCATTGGACTCTGCCCAGCGGTCCAGCCTGTTCAGATCCCTTTGTAGAGCCTCCCTACCCTCCAGTTTTATTCCTTCCAATGTATTTCAGTTTGCATCTGAATTTTCAACTGTCATGATATTGTTTAGTCATCTGACAATACTTACCTAAAGTTTAGGGTCAAGTGTTACATGACAATGTATGGAGCAAACAATCATGAGCTTGCTTTGTGCCGTCTCACAGTTGGTTTTGCACTAGCTGTGGACTGAAAGCTTTGTGGTGTTGGTGTGCTAGTAAGACTGTGCAAAGGCACAGCTTATATCCTGAAGGAGGGCTGATTAGAGCTGAGGCAAAGGATAGGTATGGCAAGCTGTGGCTTTCTACACTCACACATATCTAAGATTATTTCTGTTCCACGAAACCCAGTTCTGGCTTAGGCCCCACAAAGTTTATTTTCATTGGTATTTTACAGGAAACAAAATTTCTTATTTTGTTGCATAAGAATATATTCAAATTAGAATTAATTAAATCAGCTAACTTAAATGATAAAATAAATACATAAGACTAGTAAGAAATCCTGAATAGAGGAGATTGAGGAGTTATATTTTATTTCTATTTAGCACTACAGAGTCTGTATCAGGCTAGGGGCAATTTTTTCCATATTTTTGTTTTTAAAACCCCTCTTGCAACTTAATCCACACAAATTTATATGCATATGTCATAGTGGAGTACAGGCTTAGTCTATTCTGCATTTCCACAGCTGTCCAATAGCCTCTTATCCCACCAACAAAGCAACATCTCACTGGATGACACTGAGATGCTAGGATGTTCTTATTGCTTTGTTTGTAAAAAGAAGATCATCAAGTTTTGTAATATTCTTTTTATAGAACACTAGCTGCAAAATGCTGAGATTTGTTTTGTAATAAGCTGGAGTACGATATACATCTGATTATCATCAACATAAGGTAATATTTCTTCTCAGAACACTCTGTGCATTTAAGTAAGCCTGACTCATATTCTGATTTGCTTTCATTATTAATTTGAAAATTCCTTTCCTGAATTTTATTAATCCATGCAAACTAAATATCTCTGAATTAATAAGGCTTATCTGAATACAAAGAGAGCAAGATATAGAACAAATAAAATACTTCTAGCTGACACTGCAAGATAAGTTTCTATATGCTTTCTCTCTGTGAAGCAAATATGCTAACGCCTGCAGGGATAAAGCAAGTAAAAATAAAGCAGCATAAGAAAGCATAACACTCATATCCCTATTAAAAATGGCTTGTGCCCCACGTAAGGTTGTAATTTATCAAAAACCTGAATTACTTTAGAAGAAATTAGAATTAAAAATACAAGAACTGGGTAGGACAAAGAAAACCAGAACAAATTCAAGAATAACATCTAAATGACAATCACACCTTTCTGGTATTTAACCCTGTAACACAGAAATCTCCTGACAAGTAAAAGAACTTTGCAGATGAAACCAAAATATGATTAAGCTCATTAAGCTAAAACGCCAAAATGATGAAAATAGGTGTTACCTTTCTAGCACAATTTCCACTGCAATGCTGTATATGTCATTTACTGCAATGCAAATACAGGTTAAGACTGTTCTAGAAAATATAGCACTATTTTTTGCCTTATCACCTTATCTGATAGTGATATTTTCATATTTAAAAATCAGACTGCAAAAAGAATCATACAACAAAAGTACAGTAAAAAAATTCTCTTAGGAATGAAAAATTCAAAGTAACTCCAGCAGCAGCTTACCACATCAATATTAAGAATAGTCTCTGCTAGAGTTTTCTCTTTAGTTATTTGGCTGTACTAAGAGAACCACATTCTGCTTGAGATGAAAATTCTCATTCGTCAGTCAAAACCTCTTTGTTTTCCAATAGGTCCTTTACCACTGTTTAGGTTTTGTGTGTGTGCATAAACCCACCAAAACATTGCATTAAAAAAAAATAATAATTCAGTTCTTCCCACCATTCCCCAAGTACCAGGTAAGGCACTTCAGACAGAATCACAGAATAACCAGGTTGGAAGAGACCCACTGGATCGTCGAGTCCAACCATTCCCACCAATCCCTAAATCATGCTCCTAAGTACCTCATCTACCCTCACCTTAAACTCCTCCAGGGACGGTGACTCAACTACCTCCCTTGGCAGACTGTTCCAATGCCTAACCACCCTCTCCGTGAAGAACTTTTTCCTAATCTCAAGGCTAAATCTCCCCTGGTGGAGCTTGAGGCCATTCCCTCTTGTCCTGTCCCCTGTCACTTGGGAGAAGAGGCCAGCACCCTCCTCTCCACAACCTCCCTTCAGGTAGTTGTAGAGAGTAATAAGGTCTCCCCTCAGCCTCCTCTTCTCCAGGCTAAACAACCCCAGCTCTCTCAGCCATTCCTCATAAGGCCTGTTCTCCAGGCACTTCACCAGCTTTGTTGCTCTTCTCTGGACTCGCTCCAGAGCCTCAACATCCCTCTTGTGGTGAAGGGCCCAGAACTGAACACAGTACTCGAGGTGCGGTCTCACCAGTGCCGAGTACAGGGGGAGAATAACCTCCCTGGACCTGCTGGTCACGCCATTTCTGATACAAGCCAAGATGCCATTGGCCTTCTTGGCCACCTGGGCACACTGCTGGCTCATGTTCAGTCGGCTGTCAACCAACACCCCCAGGTCCTTCTCCTCCTGGCAGCTTTCCAGCCAGGCTTCTCCTAGTCTGTACCTCTGCTTAGGGTTGTTGTGCCCCAAGTGCAGGACCCGGCATTTGGCCTTGTTAAACCTCATGCCGTTGGTCTCAGCCCAGCAGTCCAGCCTGTTCAGGTCCCTTTGCAGAGCCTCCCGACCCTCCAGCAGATCCACACTTCCACCCAGCTTGGTGTCATCTGCAAACTTGCTAAGGGTGCACTCAATGCCTTCATCCAAGTTGTTGATAAAGACATTAAACAGGACTGGACCCAGGACTGAGCCCTGGGGAACCCCACTTGTCACTGACCTCCAGCTGGATTTAACTCCATCTACCACCACCCTCTGGGCCCGGTCATTCAACCAGTTTTTCACCCAGGAGAGTATGCGCCCGTCCAGGCCAGAGGCCGACAGTTTCTGAAGCAGAATGCTATGAGAAACTGTATCAAAGGCTTTACTAAAGTCCAGGAAGACCACATCCACAGCCTTTCCCTTGTCCAAGAGTGTAGTTACTCGGTCATAAAAGGTGATCAGATTACTCTGGCAAGACCTGCCCTTCATGAACCCCTGTTGACTGGGCCTGATCACTCGGTTCTCTCGCAAGTGCTTCTTGATACCACTCAAGATCACCCGCTCCATGACTTTCCCCGGTACCGAGGTCAGACTGACAGGCCTGTAGTTTCCCGGATCCTCCCTGTGGCCCTTCTTATAGATGGGCACGACATCAGCCAGCCTCCAGTCCAGCGGAACCTCCCCAGTCATCCAGGACTGATGGAAGATGATGGAAAGGGGTTTGGCCAGCACATCTGCCAGACACATCGGTTTGGAAATCTATTCCCCGGTTCTTCAAAGACCATTCTTTTAATTGTCTGCTAAAAACATTTCCACATCTTTTCAGATCCTGTATTGAACCTTTATATTAATCTGAGAATGTTTACACATTCCTGTCATAAGGTGAACTCCATGAGTCAGCCCTTTGAATTTCAATAGGTTCCCATTTTAAAATAAAAATTCTTGATTTGCTACCTCTCAATCTCCAGATTGTTCATGAACACGACTGCAAGGAAATCTCTGTCTTGGAGTAGTGGGAAGCTCTTTCTGAAGTTGCCTGTTACTAGGAAGCAAGCACTCAGCATCCAAACAGTGATATTTTAAAAAGGTTTGTTGACTTCAGGTAGCATGGTTTTCTTATGCTCATTATCACTATGCAAGCTCAGTTATCACCACACTATCTTTTAACATAAACATTTACAAACTGCAGTTAATCCCCATACTCAAATTGAATGCAGTCAGGTAGAGCTGCAGTCCTGAAAGCTAGTCTGGTGCAATCTTGCACAATAAAGGCAAATATCATTTAATATTCCTATTTAGAACGTGCTAACCTAGCATGATCCTGAAGCAAAAATTCAGGCTGTCCAAGATTAGGTGAGCTGAGGTAAGTTGAAGATGCCCATTCCGTGGCTCTCTAACACCATAAAAAGTTGCCCGATGCAAAAAAACTCCTAGCAACAGAGCTGCTCTCTGCAAATTTCTCACGACAGAAAGGTAGAGGAACACAACCAAAATGAGAGTGCTTATCTCTGAACACTATAAGGCCTACCAATCAAGTAACTTCCTGTAAGGTAAAGATGTCATTTCAAGTCCTTTACGGGTCTCAGAGTTGCCATTCCCACAGTCTGGGTGAATGTCTGACATGATGCAGAAAAGAAGACAGCCATGTTCTCCCTGCCTGAGCCTTAGGCAAGGCTACATACAATCTAAGCACACCAACATAGTGGTGATGGTTATGGATAGCTACCAAACCTTAGCAGAGTGTAACTGTAAAATAGGTGCTAAGCAGTTAGACTTTGTTGGGTCTTTACTATGTGCGTGTGTATACTGCCCCAGAAATTACAGGTCAAGTTTAAAAGTCTACCAGATCAAGTGACACTTTGAGAATGTCTTATAGCATCGTTTAAGCACTCCAGTCTCACAGTGAAGTTGATCTATAAAGAATATAGAACAAAGTAAGAGATTTGACTTTGTTCTATGTTACTCTTTGTGTAATCTTAGAAGTTAAATAGCAGTTTCTCAAATGGCATCGAATATACTTATCAATGAGAAGAATCAGTTTTGCAATATATTCATGGTAGATCATACTTGCTTGGATACAATCTGAACATCTCATCTAAATGCATAAAGTTAGGAAAAATTAAATATGCCCCATCCCTGGAGGTGTTCAAGGCCAGGTTGGATGGGGCCTTGGGCAGCCTGATTTAGTGGGAGGTGTCCCTGCCCATGGCAGGGGGGTTGGAACTAGATGATCTTTAAGGTCCTTTCTAACCCGATTCTGTGATTACTGGTTTACTACATGTTACCCTAACTATTCTATGATTCTATGATTCTGTGATTTCTACAGGTGAAAACTGCTGTAGCTTAGCCTGGTTGTCAAACATCATTACAGATGTTCAGATTTGTTACACTGGTCCTTTAATACAAAAAAGGAAAAATAAAAATTAAATAGAAGCAATTACAGGAAAATAATTTCCATGTTAATCAGTTACACAAATTGACATATAATGTAAGTAAGTCACAGGGGCTCTTGATGGACATCTGAGCAGTTTCTCAGGACCTACCCATGATAAACCAATGATAATTAGTTCTCTTTCTTGTCATTTTCAGTGAAAAAATTCTGTATGAAGATAAATAAGGCCCAATGATATTTCAATAGATGCCTATTTCTATATGTAAGGTTGTGACAGCTGTCACCAGCAAGCTGTGAAATGCATACAAAAGTGATGGCAACCATAGTGAGACTGACTCATCTGCTGTCATCAGTTGTCCATACACGCCTTCTTGCTATAGTTAAGTTTTGTATCAGTGTTACGATTTTACTTCCTGGCAAATACTTTACATTTGGGCTCAACTTTGGACAAGTTTTCTTTAAGTCACACATTTAAGACTGACTTTGTTTTTTATTTTTACTCAGTAGTAGTTTATGAGACTGTAAGTTTCAATATCACTGATACCTGGACTTCAATAAAAGAGTTTCAATCAGTTTGACTGGAGAAAGAGAGAGATAAACAAGGACCTCTCCACTTGAAAAAAAGAAAATTTTCATGGACCATTTTGTCCCTTTCACTTTCTTCAAACTAGGGAAGATAAATCTCTCTGATCAAATGACTGTCCTTTCTTTTTAAGTATGTAAGATCGTCTGTCATTTTCAAGAGACATGATATTACTCAAACAAATACAGTGAGAAGAAAGTAGACACTGACCATGAGAATGGAAGAGTAGAGTGAGGCAGGGACATGTCTAAGGACAGATTCATAAATATTCCCCCTAATAAAAGCTAACTAGATTGTTCCCTAGTGAAAAAGTGCCTGGTGTGCTGGCTTGCAATGACAGCACTGATCAGAGAGCTACCTTGCTGCACACTACCATGCATTATGAGCCCGCTCAACTCCACGCTATAGTCGCTTCTTTTCCAATTGACATTCTAGGTGCAGCAGATAATACAGAAATGTAATTCCTGTTTTCAGTTTCTCCAGATGTTCTAAAGTAGATTTTTGTTATCCAGTGACACTAAAGCAGAATAACGGTTTCATTTTTTGTTCCGTTTCACCTGCATAACCTGTTTTTTCGGCTTTTGTGCCTATCTCACACTTCACATGAAATCAACCCTGACCTCAATCCACAGACTTTACTTTTGTCAAAATTAAACTACTGCAGGGACATTTGGATCCTGTAATGAGTTCCTGTTGTCCTACATTTAATCTGAATGTTTTCCAGGAAACTGGATGTCACCAGCTACTGTAGTCTTATTTGTCATGATAGTCATTTCTCACATCAGCAAGGACATCAAAAATCCCTTTCAATTACACCAATCAAATACAAATCCTGTCTGACTGTATTTCAATTGTGAAATATAAGAGAGGATATGACTGTTTATTTGCTGAAAATAACACAACAGTCTTTGCCACAACGGACCTGTTAATGTCTTTTCTTTCCTAGTAGAATTCCAGTGGGGTTATTTTCATTCCATCTACATCCTCCTCCTCATTTAAATGTCTTTATTGTTTGTTTTGTGAAGCACAGTGTTAGTACTACTTCAGAACGGGTTCCCTGTATATTTATGCATGCAGCTATATTTCATTTGGCTGGAAATAATATAATATGCAGTTTGTTACATGTAAAATGTATTTAAAAAGTGCATTGGGATCCAGCCAGACAAGACAACTATGCTTTATGTTCCTCTGGAATATGGGTAGCATAAATATAGCATAATAATCACAAAGGAGGAGAACAAAGTATGACTGGAGGAGCCTATCCAACAAGTATGGATAATATAATAGGGGCAGCAGGGTACAAAACTGCCAAGTATCCACAAGGAGAAAAACAGTATCCTCAACTTCATGCAAAGGTCCCTCCTTCAGTGTGGGAACACAATCATTCTCATATCCCTTTATTTCTACAGGGAAAATATGAAAACATATGAAAGATTTCTAGCTAAGTCTAAATGGAGGTTTCACTCCTTTTGCCTTTCTTGCCTATCTCCCTTTTAATTACAGTGCTAGAATTTCTCCCTCTCTTGGGTATCTTATTTTGGTCCTTTAAACTGAACTGTGTTTAAAACTTAATGGTTTCATTCTAGCAATGATTCATATTTGTGTAGAAAACCCCAACCAAAACCAGAGATGTCTACAGGCGTAAAAGAAATGCTTCTCCATGGAAGAGAGCATGCTAACTAGGCAACAAAGCTGATGGCGTATATAACTAACTCTTGTGAGAGTTAGCACAGCTGGCAGAGAAGCAAGAAACTATTTATTCTTAGCTTGTAGCCTGCAAATACCTGAAATTTCACAGATGCCATTTGAAAGCAGCCAGGATTTCATTCTCTCTATAAAGGTTTGTAACTCCACTGCAAAAGAATTTAAGATCTACACATTTGAAAAAAGTTACCCTCCTTCCCTGCCAAAAAGCAGCCCAGTCACTGGAGGCTATACCTGTGCTCTCTGGCTCACTTGAGGCCAGGCTGCCAGGTTTGGGAGGCAGGGACGGGCATGGTATCCTGTGAGGATGCTGCCTGCTCACAGCTCTTCGGCCGCAAGTCTCTGCAGGAGCTGCAGAAAGCAGAGTGGCAGTGTAACAGTAGCGTTGGCTACTGCTATGTTCACTGTATAGCTCACATATAGACCATAGGGCACGCCTGCAGCTAAACGTGGAAGAAAGGTTCAGGGATTTGTTTCAAAATAGATTTGTCTAGGTATGTAACTTGGGATCCAGTGCTGGCCTATTGAATGAATCCTGGAAAGCAACTACTACTGCTTTGATGATGTTGTCCAGAAACATCTAGTCCTACATTTTCTTTGTATTCCTTTTGGATAGCTAAGATATCTATCCCGTAGCATTTATCATCTTAAGAACAAAACTTCTATTCAGATTGGAGAAAATATAAAAAATTAGCATTTAAAAATTACTTTGACTTTTTTATATTCAAGAATTAGGAGATATTAATTTAAAGATTTTCTTTGGTAAGTGCTCTATTTGAGAACTTTAATTAATTTTAATGATGAATTTATAAATCTGTTAAATTAAAAAAGTTAGAATGTAAACTTAAAAGTTGTATTGTATAATCATCATTATTATTATAAGTTATAGCTGTGCTGTTGCAAGAAGGTGATTCTTGATACCTAAATAATTTACTTATTCTAAGCTGATGTTTCAGCTGCTTATTGTAACTGTTGAAACATAACTGACTTTGTGCTACAGTCTTGTGCTAAAGAGGTGGCTGCAGAAGTGCCAGCAGTGCTTCCTTAACAGCATGCCAGATCAGTCAGTTTGCGCTCCGGTCATGTGAAAATATAGCCATTATCTAACCAGTTCTCCTTGGTTCTTTAACTTGGCTGGAAGCTGAAAAGAAAAATTCAGAAGCTGCTTTAAGAAAACACCAAACATTATTTGCAGCTGGGAAAAAAAATACGTAAACTGTCACAATATTAAAGGAAGCTCTGTGAAAAATGCAAATGTGGTCACAGCACCAATGGCATAGCTGCTGACATTTTCTTTATAGATCCCTTTTGAAGTTACATAAAAAGGCTGAGTAAATGGTTCAGGTGGGAATCTGAACCCACCTTTATTAGGTGAATTCCTGAACCCAAACTTGTGCAAGTTCCAACTCAGCAACACTGTGTAATGAGGCAAATGTCATCATGCTTGTGCCTGCTGGGTCACAGGATCACTGTGCTCTGGGATCCCACGTCCTGGTGTGCAGGGAGGAATTCAGCTTAAGGTTACGATTCATCATGCTGTTCTGTTAGGATCCAAACTTGAACTTCAGTGTGATTGTCCTTTCCTTCAGAAAGGCCTAATGCTCTAATGTTCTGTAGTTAATGCTAAAATTCTGTGTAAAATATCTGCAAACAAAAAAAAAATCTGTAGATGTATTTTGAAGTTGTGAGTTTTTCTCTGCATATCCTATGGAACAGTGAGCTTTTATTGATAAATTCTCATGGCTTTTATAGAATCATGAATAGAAAAAAAAGTCTCCCCCCAAACAGGAAACTAAATAAAGTAAATAATAAACTAGGATACGCCTACAATAAATTGCTCTTAATATTTTTAAGTCTAATTTCAAAGGTAACTAGCTAAAAGAATATAGCTAGAATTGTTAAAAATTGTCGAGTACCACAAAGCAACTAAAATAATCCAGTAAAACAATTCAGAAGTTTTAATAGGACAAGATCTTGCACAGCACTCTAAGTTTTGAGAATTTGCTCTCCCTATGTTATACCTAAAACAAATAGGCAAAATTGGTTATTATCACTTCAGTTTTGTGCAGGGTTGACAGGTTTGGAATGAATGAATAATTATGAGGTGCTTCCACATTATAATGTGGAATCAGTGTTGACATCCGCATGTCCATTAATCTTGCTTTATGTGCAATTACCTGTAAATTGGATTTTGACTGTATTTGGCAAGCAGCAACATCTTAAGATATCTCTAGGAAAAATATTCAGCTGTTCTATCTGCATTTAGTAGTCACGGTCTATTTTTTAAATCTAATACTCATGTTTACAGCTTGCTTTACTTTTGTCCTGTACCACCAAACAGTTTTACTCACAGAGCATTTCACATGTGGATGTTTTTCGATTTATGGGATGTGTATCAGAAAAAAATATGCATAAGGCCTTGCAGGTCTTGAATGATTGAAGGCAAGAAATATGATAAGAAGGATATGAAAATTTATGTCACAATACATATTGTTGTGTGTGGTACACTAATTGTTATTTAGTCATGGGGAGGCAGAACAGCATTTTTGACAAATCTTTCATTTAATAAAGTGTATGTGATCCTTATGCTAGGTCACAGCTCTTTAAAAAAATATCTAGATTGGTCAGGCATTATGCAGCTAGCTGAAACCTCATGTTGAAACTTGCTGTGAAAAGATATAGAGAGGTGAAATCCCAAGGGAAGGTCAAATGCTCACTTTAAGCATGTGTTGTTAAGGGCAAACATTAACTGAAATGGCTTGAAAGGCATGATTTAAGCTATGCCTGAGTCTGTCTAGAACTTCCATCCTCTTCCTGACTTCAGTCTCCATGTACTTTGTGCTGCTGCTGTGGGATAGGATGTGAAAATCTGTCATTCTCTAATGGATTATCTGCACAAAAAGAAATTATTTCTTCATTAAGGAAGGGGCTCTTGCAATCATTTATACAATCACACGGCTTCCTAGGCCTCATTTCTTTACAAACTGCATCTCCAGCATCCTCCTTCACATAGCAAAAGGTGGAAAATAATTTAGCAAAAACCTTTGTGGAAAATACTTAGTAGGAAAAGTAGTAGCACCAGTAGCAGCAGCAGACGTAATAATTCCAGATATTCTTGAGTGTGTTATTCATTATATTCTTGAACTGGAGGGAAGTTTTAGATAAAATACTCATAAGGGGTCGACTATAATCTTTGGAGTGTATAACGTAATATTTGGAGGATAATGCAAAGACAGCTGAAGTATCCAGGCCACTTCTGTGCATACTCCCCTAGCATTACATTTGCCAACAGCTCCATTTGGGGGAGTTTATTTGGAAATACAAGTGGTTTGTATCAAAGAGATTGACACACTGAAGATTAATATGTGCTTGCTTTTCCTTTCCTGGCTTGGATGAGAGAAAGAAAATACTTTTAGGTGTAAAAATGCCCTGGGGCAGGGACCAAACTCTCCTCCTTGGTTAGTTATTGAGATAGCCCCAAGCACTAAAATGTACAGAATCATACAAGAGGAGGCTGAGAGGAGACCTTATTCTCTACAACTACCTGAAGGGAGGTTGTGGAGAGGAGGGTGCTGGCCTCTTCTCCCAAGTGACAGGGGACAGGACGAGAGGGAATGGCCTCAAGCTCCGCCAGGGGAGATTTAGCCTTGAGATTAGGAAAAAGTTCTTCATGGAGAGGGTGGTTAGGCATTGGAACGGTCTGCCAAGGGAGGTGGTTGAGTCACCGTCCCTGGAGGTGTTTAAGGTTAGGGTAGATGAGGTGCTTAGGAGCATGATTTAGGAATTAGTGGGAATGGTTGGACTCGACAATCCAGTGGGTCTCTTCCAACCTGGTTATTCTGTGATTCTGTGATTCTGTGATTCTGTATTCTAACAGCAACATTTGAGTTTACAATACCATATCGGAAAGAAACTGGGAACCTGAGAACTTTTCTTCCTGTGATAAATATATCCCAGAAATGTGTCTAAGAGTCATATTTTGGACCCCTTCAACACAGAAGAAACTATCCATTATTTGAATGGGAAGGATATGGCCCACCCTATCAGCACGCTAGATCTTTTCCAACAAGATATAGGGCAGTCAGTCTGTCCATGAGCAGAGATTTTCCATTTTTATAGCTGACTATTAAAAAAAATATTTCATAAGTAATTTATTGAAATCAAGCTAGAATATATAATAGAGAGGCTGCAGCCTTTGGCTGCCTGATGGCTCTAAGTACTCACAGTGCCTCCATGAAAGCTAGTTAAGTGTCGAACTCTATGAGATGCTAATAGTCCAAATGGAAATTAATATTTTGCTTCCATAGGTAATGCACAAGATAGCATATTCTCTAATGAGGTACTTTGTGCTGTAATAGAGAAAAGCAGAGCCTGAGGTCTGGATTTCTTATGTCAAGTTGCGTATCATTTTTGCAGGTGATACTGTAAATGAAACCATTTATTTCAGCCAATGAATAAAACTGCACGGGGAAAACAGATATTACATAGAGCTATACTAGGAGAAGATTTTCATCTTGCAATTCAGTCAATACAGTTTTTGTTACCATCACTAACACCATTGCCAATCCAATCCCATTCCTGTATTGTGTGTGTCACTGTCTGCACAAATGCTCTTTTAAGACAAATCTTTCTCTCTGTCTAGCCAGCTGTCAGGCAGGCAGCACAGGCGACCTCTTTCCTCTGTTACAGTTGCCACAGCAAGACTTGTTATGTGGTGCTGAAACCAAGAATATCTCTGCCTTAAAGCAAGAAATTCATTCTTTTATTCATACTGCATTTTTATTATTGTGAAAAAACATGATTTGTAAAATATTACCCTATGGAAATAGGCAGACTTTAATATTAATGCCATCTTATTAAAAAAAAAAATCCTCTAAACTAGAAAAGATTAAACTCAAACTTCAATAAATGCAAGTATCTGCCTGGAAGCTACAACTGTGTTCTTTGTCTCCCATCTTTTGACATTTTGTGAACATCTCCAGAAAGGTACAAAACATTTTCTCTTGAGCTAGAAGCCCCTCATGGATGTGGATGTGTTCAGTATTCTTTGAGGTCTTGTAATTTCTTACTCACACGCATTCAGGCTGGCTATATTACACAACCAGGTTTTACACAATAATTAGACAGTCGCTCAAATCATAGTTAGTCCTTTTGCAACAGAAAACACTCC
This sequence comes from Clamator glandarius, assembly GCA_033459285.1. Taxonomy (NCBI): domain Eukaryota; kingdom Metazoa; phylum Chordata; class Aves; order Cuculiformes; family Cuculidae; genus Clamator; species Clamator glandarius. The sequence continues at coordinate 619,317 of JAUNZM010000936.1, read as the reverse complement.
TTTTGTGGAATTCTGTCTGTTCTGCTGACTGATATGAAAATGTGCATTCAAATTGCTCCTGCTTGTAAAAACTCTGACTGACAACACTGTGCAGTTTGAGAACTGTAAGCCCTAGGTTATTCCTAGGTTCTTTTGAATCAGCACGAAACGTGCTTCTGTGCTGAAACATCCAACCCTGTGTTTTTAAGCTTTTGTTTTATACTTGGGAATCTTATCGCTGGAAGGCAGCATAACTGGAGCAATTGCACATTTCATTTCAGAACAATAAAGAAACCTTATTCTTCCATGTTAATGTTTTACTGGGAAATAGTTCACAGGGAATTAAGAGAGATACAATGAGTGAAAACAAAACCCAGCAACATCCAATGACTTACCCGGGCTAGGCTGGTTCCAGAAGGAACTTTATACGGGACATACTTCCTGTAGATATGCCCAACTCGAGAGCATGGAACATCAAACATGCCACCTCCACACATCCACACCTGGAAAGAGGATACAAAGCAAATGAAAGAATGATTCCTGGAAACAAAAGGGGCAAAGAGGGCATTTTAAGTAATGGGTATGTGAAAATGACACATCATTCTGTATTGACTGCTTCCACAGTTCTGGCTGTGGCCTTCTTGATGTGCTGATATCTGGGATAAGATAACATGGTAGACTCTCCTACTCAGAATCTCACCATACAAAATCAGAGTATGTTTAAAATAAAATCATAAAACATGTTTAGAATATCTAACAATGATCCTCCTGCAACACAACCAAGATATAATTGTGTCTGTTGTATAAAACCTACAGGAACGAAATTTCAAGAGAAGGTTATGTGAATAAAGCAAGCCACCAAGCAGAAGTAATTTTTTTTTCCAAAACACCTGCTTTACATTTTGTATTTGAGTAGTAAGTACAAAGCTCAAACACTAAGATGCTTTTTGTTTTGTAAAGAAAAAGAAACAAAAATCAATTTACTTTGGGTAAAATTTGTGTAGGCAGAGAAGGAAGATCATGCCACTGCATTTCATCATTAATACTTTAATAATGAAACATATAGAATCATCTGGAGTTCACAGGTTTGATGCTTCAGGTCTGAGCAATCAAAACTCAGCCAACATTGATGGGAGCTGCAATGCTTCATGGGTCTAAAAATCTAGTTGCATCCTGATAAGCAGTAAGTAAGGAATTCTTCATAATTCTTTACCCCTCACGACTTTTGTTTTACCAAGTGTATATGAGAATAAGGTTGTATGTCCTACCAGAACAACTATGGCAGTCAGGCCAGTGATACCTATAGGCATGATTTTCTATGTCCTGGCAATGAAGACCCAATGAACTCCAGTACAGCTATTGGACGACTTATGTAGAACACTGATAAAATTAGTTACTTTCTGATTTGAAAAATCGCAATTTTACTTAGCAAATCAGGGAAATGGAAAAAAACAACAAAACCACCTCAAGTAGGAGTTTTTCAACTATTCTAAAAGCAACCACATACCAAGAGTTTAAAATTAATATAAAATTATCAGATGTCAGATTATAAAAAATATTTCATAATCCTTTCAAATCAATTTTCCCCCCCACAAATATCAGAACAGAATAGCTGCTGTTCCACATAAGGGACCCTTGTGGCCTCAGCTTTCAGCCTTTAGAATGAAAACAAAAAAAATCCCCCAACAACCTGCAACCCAATTTCAAAGAAACCCATAATCAAGCTGGGAAAGACAATTGGCTCCTACTTTTCATGTCTCTTTACGTGGACAAACATAAATCTACTTCATAAAACATCTGCATGAATCTGGATGAAAATTCAGGTCTATTACATTACATTAGATATGTGAAGGAATTTTATTTGTATTTGATGCATTCTGGAGGGAAATTGCATGAAATAATTTTGTGACAGGCTAAAGTACAGTGGAATGTAGACAGACAAAAGTTTCACCAACAATTTCCATACAGGAAGGAAATAATCCAAAAGTTGATATGCTCTGAATTAAAACAACAGTAACCATGCCCTTAAAAAAAGTTATCAGAAAGTATGATGTGACCACAAATACTTGACATCCTGCATGGAGCCTCCAGAGAATAATGTGTATCTCTATATTTCTTTTACCTTAAATTTCTCATTCCATCCCTTTTGTCCTGCTCACCAGCTGGATGTAGCTACTGGATTTTTGCAATTATAGGAAAACAAAATGATTAATTTTGTTCATTTAAAACATTAGTGGAAATGAACAAAAGTCTGACCTCTTTTGCTGTGCTTGCCCCCTTGTGCTATAGTGAGTATTTCTATTCAGTCCTGGCAGTATGTCTGGGGGTTTGTGACTAAATTTTAGTAATCTGAACATGCAGATGCTAAACACTGCAATATGGGATAATTTAGTGCTTGACTGTGACTTAAAATGCTTGCTGAAGGTTGCATTCTGGAATTCAGCCAGTGAAACTGGCTGTCCTATTCATACCATGAAAGGAGAAAACAGGGAGTTTAGAATGAAGCCTTGAGTTGCAAAGTGATTCAAGAAGCTGCATCTTATGGGTTATTTCTGTATAAGCCCTTACAGTTCCTTAGCTTTTAGCTGTGGCATCCAGCTGACACCTGGTAATGAACTGTTTGAGGATCTACACCACGTTACAGGATAAACCTATACACACTGGCCTAAGTGGTTAAGGAAGGCTTGAAACCACTGAAGGTGGGGCAAGATGACACACTTGGCTTCATTCTGTAATTCCATGGACACCTGGGTGCAGCCAGGTACAGCTGAAGGCTACTTGGGGAGCTGCTGCATACCATCTACCAATAGCTAGTTAACTCATACCTAAGACACAGGAGCTCTGGTGCACACCAGCTTCTCAGAAGAGGAGATAAATTTTGCAGGTTAGTGGCACAGGGTGATAAAAGCAGCAGGCCTGGGCATTACTCTGCTGAAGCACATAGGCTGACAGAATAAAGAGTATTTCAGTACCTGTTTCTGCATTAAGTATATCCCACTTGGTCTCCCAGCAAGGAGAGTGCTTCTCAGAGAGGAACCTTTTTTGGTAAGTTGGAAATGGAGAGCCAAATGAATATTGCTCATGTCAAAATAGCTCATTGCAGCCCAGAGCAGTCTTACTATGCCATATAGACATAATCATTATTTTCTTTTCAAAAGTATTTTGTAAAATTTGCTTCTTAATGAAAACCTTGAAACCTGTTTAATCCCATGCCACCTATTTCACTGGAAAACATGTTCATAAACATATTGCAAATTTTAAAATAAGCTGGGTAGTGCTACCATTACAAAAAAAGTTATTAATCTTTCTGCCTATACTTTGTTTGTATGTTATGTCATTTGTACCTTTTTTAAGGGGAAATATCTTTTCTGTGTCTGTCTTCAAACAACACAATGCACCAATGAGTTGCAGACCTGTATTTACCATTTGTTCTTGGTTTTAAAATTAAGGTGTCATTTCAAAGGCTAGACAAGATATTAAAGTGATTAATGAAGATTTCTTAACTTTTGAAGAGTGGACAGCATAGCAGTTTGGCTCAGATGAAGGCCAGCCACCAAATAAACTGAAAAGACAAGAAATCAGAAATATGTATGTATAGGCCAGTATTACTTTAACTTGAACAGTGTGAGCTCAAATATTGCATTTCCTTTAGAGCAATAGGGTATCAGTGAAAAAAATAAATAAGAAAAGAAAAGAAGAAAAGGAATTAGAAAAAAACCTGTCAGATATGCAGAGACAATAACAAGTAGGAGGAAATAAAACTTTGTTTTAGGCTTATATTTGATAGCTATAAAACTTGCAAATACAGTGCTGCACCTGAGGTATGCTGTGCATGGTAATTGAAATGAATCTTAGGCTGCCTGGAAGAACATTTAGCATCTGTTCCTGTTTATCTTTTAGCTTCAGAATGATTTTAAAAGCATTTTTTATATTTTCCTGGGAAGATCAATTCCGGCGACTTTATCTTTAAAATGTGCATTTTTATGTCATCTGTGCTAAATGCAAGAAACTGTAGAACTACGCCAGTGTTAAATATTACAGACCTCCAGTGTACCATGAAAGGAATTCAGGTAGCGTGGGACATTTGCTGAAATGGTATCGCAACATGAATGCCTCTGTGTTTATCTAAGGAGCAAACAATGAAAATCTCAAGACTGCTAATGTTTCTTTCTTACAAAAGCAATAAATCTGGTCTGCAGTTGAAGTATAAAATACAAAGACAAAACCAAAATAATGCCATTGCAGCTGGGAAACATCAAAAGAAGAGCATTTTATATGCAAACTATATTGCAATTTATATAAGTCCTTCTGACAGAATATTCCAGACACTTTATAGGGATAGTTGAAAGCAAATGATAAGCACTAACGCAAGCTTTAATAGAGAATAAGCTGTGGTCATGTGGCTTTGCTCCTGACTGGAGCCTGGATGTTGTACATGCATTTTCTTCCTCTGTTCTACAGCTCTTGCAGGATTTTGTGTGAATCACCCTCTTTTGACATCACTTGTTTGTCTTTAAAATCGAATTCTGCTTGCTCTTGTGATTTTTAAATCCTCCTTCATTATCTATCTAGTTTATGAGTGATCCAGCCTGGGGACTATCTAGAAAATGTAAATACTGTGCACAAGAGAACGAGATTTCAATCCATATGCTACACTGTAATCATAATTACTGCAGTAAGAGATCATGATATTTGAGCAGTGGAGGATGTCATGCTGTGGAAAAGGAACATAAACATACAGGGAATTACGTAAAAGACAGAGGAAAGTGTGAATGGATTTTGGATCAGTCTTCAAAACTAATAGAGAAAGGCATTAATGAACTTTGAGGTGCATATTGGGAAAACAGTATGAAGAGAAACTGGAAGATGTGTTGGCATGGATAAGGATAAAACAAATCTAGATACAGGTGGCTAGCTAGGGTACAACCATTAGCATTTTTGTTAAGGTATGATTTAAGGCACATCCAATGTAAAAGAACTTCAGCAGACATGGAATATGTTTCACTTCTCTATATTTTGGAGATTACTACATAAACTGTGTCTTTCTAATAGATTTAAATTCAGGATTTCCTAAATACTGGCTACCCTAGTTATTGAGGAGGGACAATATTTAATCAGGTAAATTCCAATACTTTGCCAGCTTTCACAACTCCAGCACACACTGAACAGTATCATCAGCAAGACATCATACATCTTTTTAATTAAGGAATTGGACCTGAGGTTATACTGCCAAAAAAATTTAAATGCTGCACATTATTTCTTATGTAAAAACTCATTTAAGGAGTTATTTAATGAAGAGGTCATATTCTGAGACACCTCACCAGCCATTAAATGTGCATGCTTGTGCTCTGATTTGGGAACAGCAGTTAAGCAGTTAATATTTGCTATGCTTGCTGCTGTCCTCTGCATCAATGTTCCCAAGCAAGAAGGGAACAAAAGAGAAATACGCCGTTTCTTTAAGTTGAGGAAATACAGGTCAAACAAATATTTAAAGAGCAGCTTTTTTTTTGTCTCTGTTTTCCTTACAACTCAGGACCTGGAATAGTCCTGTCTGAAGTTTTCTGAGGAAGTCTCCTTTCCTGCTATGGCACAATTCCAAATGTCATAGAAACATTATAAAGCATGCTGTATTTTGTATTATATATATATATGTTTATTGAATTATGCTGCAGTAAATTTAGATTCACTGTAGGCTCACTCTCTGTAGTATATTTCTTTTTCTATCAAATACCCGTCCCCCTGAACACACAAACATATTTTTGCTCACATCGTCCACCTTCGGCCCCTATACATTGACACAATGCAAGCTCCCCGCACTCTCTAAAAAAGACCATGCTCTGCTTAAGACCATGTTCTGTACTGAAGGCTGGTGCCTGTCACCCTCTGTCACATTTAGTGAAACAGCCAGAAAGAAAGATCAAAATTGACACTTTCCCTTCAAGCTTCCCAACCTGAGTGTCTTTCCTAAATCTGTTTCAACCTCTTCTTGTTAGGAACTGATGCCTCACTCCCCAGGCAACCACTTGTCCTGCTAATATGATTTTAATCAGTCCTTGAACTGTCCTAGCATCTTGAACTCATAAAGCAATATGGCTTTGCTATTATTAGGGATTCCTTTGAGCTTGCATGATAGCCTTTGACTCAGCACAAGGCTTTAATTCATTGTGTGTCTAGCAGTAGATTACACTGAGCAGAGCAAAGCAGTTGCTATTAAGTTCATGACGAAGCAGCTACTCCCTAAAGTCAGAGGACTGTAGACAAACTATTTTACTGAGTCTTGACTAGAGCAGATCTAGCCATTGTGTTTTTCTAGAAGATCCAATTTCTCTGACTCTCTAAACACACACTTTGTACTCATGGCTTCCCACCTGCTTTCTAGCAAACACTCCTGTAACTTGAGCTGTGCAGTTGACTATGGATGTCTTTAATACAGTAACACAGGGGCTTGTGGTTGAGAAGATGCTTTCCTTTAGTAAGATATTGGTTGTCAAGTGATCTTTCACTTGCATGCAAATGTTCGAGGGGTGAAGTTTAATTCCAACATGCAGGAAATTCTTCTTCAAATACAGGCCAAAGAATATCAAACATATACTGTTTCTTAAGCAGGATTCCACATTTGCCACCAGTGAATTTGGATATATAAACACGATATTTATCAAAAATCTTCCTTAACATACTTGTAAGCTTACCTTTGCATCAAAACATTAAGTGATGCTAGAGACACATGCCATAGCTTGTCTGTTCTGTAATATCTGGATCTACTCTTAAAATATTAAGCAGAAGGGTTATACTAGTCTGTTGATCCATGGAGTTTAAAATGCATCACTGAGAACCTCAAACTATCTGCAAATACTCCTCACTCCTGCTCCCAGAGCAGGGCAACCAGTTCAAGCCGAACAAGACACTCCTTCATTTTAGGGATCTCCTGACAGCTCTTGTTCTGGCATGACCCCTCATAACTACATCACTCCATTTGAATTAGCTACAAGAATCCCCAGTCCGACACTGGGAAGGCCATGTCATCAGCATGGTTTCTGTTTATAGCAGGTTTTGAACAAATGAATCTCAAAGTTAAAAACAAGACTACAGGAGGAAAATCTTGTCCATTACTGAGGTTAAAGATCAACTCAAAACAGATTTCTACATACAAACTTCCCACAATTATTAGATATTTCAAATCAGCTGCTTTTTAGAACTTTTTAAGGAAAATCAATCATGGTTTTTCAAAATATTAAGAATTAATGGAATCAAAGAAGAAATTAATAATAACAGCTTAAACATATGGTGGTTAGACATGTTCTTGAGACAGGATACTCTGAGTAATTATTTTCGAGGAAAAATTCTGTTAATGTGAGATATGGTATCAACACAGAGCACTCATCCTACAACACTTCCACAGGCCATACATGTGGACAGTTGAAGGAAAGATGAAATGTAGTTTGCCACTCACTGGAGCAGCTGAAGAAAATGAACCAGGCTGGTTGTCTCCCTTTTTCATTGACTGTAATTAACAGAGAGATGGCAAGCCCACCCTCTTCCCAAGTCTTGTGAATAAAGTTAGTAAGTTAAACTGTCTCGGTAACTTGTCCTCATTTAAATAAGTTTAAAGATGATTGAATCTATAGCTACAGTAGAAATTGTTGAAGCAGAACTATTTCCCAAGCTGATATTAGTGATGCTGATTTAATAAAAAAAAAAAAGGCCTTTTTGTTCTCCCTCCTGCCTCCATCATTTCTGCCCCCCCATTTTTTTTGTCATTGCAAACGAAACAGCAGTCTTTTTAAAATTTACATCTATTAAATTCTTCCAATAGAAAGTTTTTTTGTATTTGTCAATGGTATCTAAAGAGTAATTTTTTCTTCTTTTAACACTAATAGGAAAGGGCAGGGACCCTAAGCTCCGTATATACTAATGAGATGAATCAGAAGATATGACTGAAATGAGACACAGCGTGACACAGCTGCCTCCAAAAAAATTTATTGCTTGAGCAAAACACACTAGGACAATCTAGTATCTCAATTTCCAGTGCTGTTACCATGGTTTCTATACAAAGATTGGAGAACATTGCAAGTATTCGTATGTTCTTTGTGATGATGAACAAAAGGAATATTTGAAAGAGGATAATAAAATCTTGGGTGACCTGTCAGAGACTGTTGTGACAGCTACTAGTGACTACTTATGTTTGCCTCTGAAATAACCTAAAGGGACAGAAGGTGAATCAATATACTTTAAATACACAGTCTAGCTATTGGGTTTCCCCTGCCTTCTGGTTTTATTTTCCTAGGGTATAACAATGACTGGGAGAAACAAGAGAGTAGCACACCTAATACAAACCATTATGTTGCTCTTGATAACTCCTGTAAAGCCAGCCAGGCAGTCCTGTATCAGGTCATGCTGTATGTTTTGTTCAACAGAACAGCCTCAGCTCTGTTGATTCAATCTCTGTTGAAAATCAGATACAGCACGATGTATGACATTAGTCATGGCTGACACACTGAATTTATTTACTGAGCTTTATGCTGCTGGAGTTTGGAACTAGGTTGGAAAGATCCTGAAGCTAAATGTGAATTCTAATTTCAGTTCCAAGCTTTATCCAAGTATGCTTGCCTCAATTCATCTTTGTCATGAAATTCTATCATGTCATTGAAAATCTTTGTATAGAGTTCTTACATCTTTGGGTATACTGGAACATAATACATATAATTTTCAAAAGTAGACATGTTAGTACTCAACAAACTAACACAAATACCTATTTTACATGTGGAAAGTAGCAAGAATTTTGACTTAACATGTAAAAGGCAAGTAACTGATTTGAATACGCATGTTGACAGAGAGGATATGAGCATATACCATATTTTTTTGTATATAACCTGAGCACTTGAAAACTGCCCATGTGTTTTGTCATTAAAATTATTCAAATACAATTGACAAATCATCTGATTTTGAAAATTTGGCCAGTAGATAACAGCTCATAGCAGCTGAGCTGATTTAGTGATTCACTGCTACTGGAAAGGGGTCATTCATAGAATCATAGAATCATAGAATAACGAGGTTGGAAGAGACCCATTGGATCATTGAGACCAACCATTCCTATCAAACACTAAACCATGCCCCTCAGCACCTTGTCCACCTGTGCCTTAAACATCTCCAGGGAAGGTGAATCAACCACCTCCCTGGGTAGCCCATTCCAATGTCCAATGACCCTTGCTGTGAAAAATTTTTTCCTAATGTCCAGCCTAAATCTCCCCTGGCAGAGCTTCTTCCTATGACTTTCTCTTTGTCATTCTTCCTATGACTTTCTCTTTCCACCCTACTCATTTCCTTGAGCTTAATCCAGGGGAGCCTATCCCCAGAGATGATTAGCCTTGTTGAGCTGGGCAGAAAATTATGCAATTTTCTTTTTCTTTTTTTTTTTTTATGGATTAGTCCTCTCTTGGCATATTAATCTGTCCTCTACTCTTGAGCATGAAGCAAATACAGCATCTGAGAGAATGTAAGTGGAGAAGACGTGACGAAATGAACAAGGTGAACTTCATTCTTTGATGGATGTAAGCTACCAGATTTTCAGGGAAATTGCTTTCAGTGTGATTTTTACATGGCTTCTGGAGCCATGTTTATGTTTACGGCATAGTTCTCTGTAAAATTAGTGGAAATTCCTAATGGAAAAAAAATAGTATTATATGAAATCAGTTTTAGTTAAAAGTCAAAAACCAGGATGAATGGAAGCATCATGATCACCAAGAGTATGAGAAGTGAAAATCCAGAGATGTAAGACAGAGTCTCGTACCAAACAAATAAGGAAGTATTGTGTAAGTTGACTTAAAGACTTACCTTAAAGGAGATTTCGTATTGTTCTCCTCCCCATATTTCTAATCCTGGATCATAGCCTCCCAGCTCCCAAAACCATTTCCGGTTAACAGCAAATAAACCTCCAGCCATTACAGGAGACCTGAAACATGCATAAAACAAACAGTGAATGACAGGAACCATAACATTACCTGAGATTAGCAATGTGCATGGACAAGCAGTTTTGAAGATATGTGGATGATGTGTGTTTGTATGAATGTTGGTGGTCTGGCTTCCACAATTGTAAAGCTATGGAAGGCATAGACAATGGGTACTGTAAACAAACAACATTTACCTTTATTCTCTCCCAAATGGATTCTAGATGAGTAACAGGCAGTGTGATAGACATGTAAATAGGTACAGAGCATGGTAGACAGTCATGCACACATTCCTCCTTTTTTAATAAAAACCCACAAATTCTGTTTATTACTAAATAAACCCAAATAATAGAAAAACAAAGGAACTCTGGAAACCTGCCAAAGTGTTTAATGTAGTCTCAGTACTCCATGTGAAGTGACTCACATTTGAAAGTTAGCAAAATTTTTCAATTCATCTCAGTATCATAGGTGCTGACAAGAGAAAGGCAGAAGAGTGACAGTGGATGGTTACAGAGCAACTGCTGGCAGTTAAACATCTGCATTTCTACAACAGCATTTAAAACTCCTAAACTTTGTCACACAATGGTACTTCAACTCGTTGACAAATGATTTGCTATGTTTTCACTTATTCCATGAACGAACATGAATTTACTTGAATTAACTTGGCGTTTTCCACAGACAAAACCAAATAAAACAAATGAGACATTTAAAGTTAGTGTTAGGGAATATTAATGAAAAGTGCATTTTAAATTTGTAAGTACGAATTTTTTACTGGAAACTAAGCAAGTTTTTTTCCACTACCATGTTTCTAATGCATTAAACACATTGATAGCTTGAGGATTTAAATGTTGCTCACTGATTCCTCAAAGTTGTAGTAGAAGTGGGATGAAAGGGCTGTACACTTAACAGTGAGGAGTAAACAGGTTGAAGAAAGTCCAATCCAGCTGTTCAATTCAATCAACCTAGGTCACCACTTGCATAATGAGTTTTGGAGCAAGAGTCTAGAGGGAACAAATCACTGTTGATGGCTGGTCAGCAAGAGAAAAGACATAATTCTCCTTATGAGAGGGAGACAGGGAGAGCTTCCAGGCAGTGCTTTCTTATCGGAGATGTAGAACTGGATCCCATGCCATGTGCTTTTTACCACAGCAGCCTCTGGGGGAAAATGATCCAATCTAAGAGCATTTTTAGGCTAAACCACTATTGGTGGGTTTTTTGAGGCAACAGAAGCAGACAGTACTGTCCCTTAAGTACTGACTGGAAAATAAAGACTTCACTCTTTGCCACTGATGTAGGGATTTGGCAGTGCACTTAGGACTGGTAGGTATCATAGGAATCTAATGGAATCATGGTATCATAGGAAGGCTAATGGAACAACATTCTGCCATATTTTCTCTGCCTTAACACTTTTTAAATTGCTCCCCTTTATCCAAACCAGCGAAGAAGATAGAACAGCAAGCAGACAGCTGAGTCACCATCATTGGGATGCCACCAAATCCCTATATACATGAATGTTAGAAAATGATCCTCTCATCTGCATTCATAGTAATGAAAAAAAATTGTGTAAGGTTTAGATAATACCTTATCTTAAACTGCCTGTTTTCATGACTAGGGAGCTCTATTTTTAACAGACTAATTCTATTTTCATTTAGAGATTATGTTTTTAAAAGCACATAGAAGCTTTGTGAAACAAAGCTGCAATATTCTAACTGGCAAGACCACGCACTGTAACATACGCTGAATGCTTTTTACTTTTATTGACATTTCATACCTCAAATATTGACTGTTCTTTCCACATATGAATAAATTCAATGGAGATCTTAGTAGAAACCTTCCCTATGAGATTCTGACAATACATTTTCAGTTCCTACTGAAGTAAATCTAATTACAATATGCCCTTTGCCGCTTCAGGTCCTAAATAATCAAAACACAATGTCCTTTCATAAAGATGGACTTGCATGAAGAATGCTTATAACTTAAATCTTTACTGGCAGAAGAAATGAAGTCCCAGAAATCACTGAGGAAACACAAGTTTCCTCTAATCTCTTAGGCACAGTATCTTTTCTTAGTATTTTTCTTGACATGGTGAACAGCCTATGAAAAAGACAATCCCCACAAGTGACGGAAGATGAAAAAATCAGAGATTTAAAATTGCAAAATAACTGGCATATACTTACAAAAGATACTTTGTAACTAATCTGTGGATTCTTTTTTTTCCCAGTAGTTATTCTGAGTAGAGGAAACCCTTTGTTAGTTAAAGGCTAGTTCATGAAAGTTCAGAACATTTATTACAATTAGCAAAACTCCCAAACAATGACTGGAACAGCAGCAAACTCATGTTTCATGCACTTACTTGAAAATAAAAAAAAAAAAGGAAGATACTTAATGTAAAGTTGCTTTACTCTTTTTAGTGCACGTGTTCTGACATTTGTTGCTTTCCAGCAGGAGTGATGGAGAACACAAACAAGGTGGCTTTTTGGTTTTCATTGGAGTTGGTTGAGCAACAAGCCATGTGAACCTGACCACTTGGCACAGGATATTCCACTCCATGCCCATGGCACAAACAGCTGCTGCTGAACAGGCCTTAAATTGTCTCCAAAATATGAAGACAGGAGTCCAGTCCTGCAGTCATGACTGACACAAAAAATCCTTCTGTAGTCAATAGAATGACTCACACAAATAAGAACTGCCCTCAGCCCAAAGGGGAAGAATTACTCTCGTTTAATGCCTTCTGTACAGAAGCAACAAGTACAAAACTGTGTTTGTAGAAGCAGTTTTTCATGAAATGTCCTAGATACTAGCACAGACTAGAGATACTGTAGAATAATATTATGTGAATAATTACAGTGGGAAGCTACAAAATACTTAGGAAAATTTTAGTGCTAAAAAACTTAAAAAAAGAGAGCTTTACAAAACATCAGAAAAGCTGGAACGGCTTAGGTTGCTAGACTTAAAGACAGAAAAAAAGAGAACCATATTGTAAGTAAAAGATCAAAAAATGGCCCAACAGGTCATAGATTCCTGTTGTGAGACAGAAAGAGAGTCTGATTTAGTGAGACTACAAAAAAATCCCACCCCAACACAATTAGTGAAGAATTTTGCAACATCTCATAATTTACATCACAGAATCACAGAATCACAGAATAACCAGGTTGGAAGAGACCCACTGGGTCGTTGAGTTCAACCATTCCCACCAATCCCTAAATCATGCTCCTAAGTACCTCATCCACCCTAACCTTAAACACCTCCAGGGAAGGTGAATCAACCACCTCCCTGGGCAGACCGTTCCAATGCCTAACCACCCTTTCCGTGAAGAATTTTTTCCTAACCTCAAGCCTAAATCTCCCCTGGCGGAACTTGAGGCCATTCCCTCTCGTCCTGTCCCCTGTCACTTGGGAGAAGAGGCCAGCTCCTCCTCTCCACAACCTCCCTTCAGGTAGTTGTAGAGAGTAATAAGGTCTCCCCTCAGCCTCCTCTTCTCCAGGCTAAACAACCCCAGCTCTCCCAGTCGCTCCTCATAAGATTTGCTCTCCAGCCCCTTCACCAGCTTCGTTGCTCTTCTCTGGACTCACTCCAGAGCCACAACATCCTTCTTGTGGTGAGGGGCCCAGAACTGAACACAGTATTCGAGGTGCGGTCTCACCAGTGCCGAGTACAGGGGGAGAATAACCTCCCTGGACCTGCTGATCACGCCGTTTCTGATACAAGCCAAGATGCCATTGGCCTTCTTGGCCACCTGGGCACACTGCTGGCTCATGTTCAGTTGGTTGTCAACCAACACCCCCAGGTCCTTCTCCTCCTGGCAGCTTTCCAGCCAGTCTTCTCCTAGTCTGTACCTCTGCTTAGGATTGTTGTGCCCCAAGTGCAGGACCCAGCACTGGGCATCTTCCACTCTCGACATCAGTGTACCTACTGCACACATCATGTTTGATGATCCAGTAAGTCTCTTCCAACCTGGTTATTCCGTGATTCTGTGAAACATCTATTTAGTATCAAATGTTAGTAGGTGAATGCAGGTTTGTGTAATCTATTATTCAACATAAAGAAAATATTACACTATGCATTGATCATCACTGAATTTGGGTGCTGTTGCATACTGGGGTACTTTGGAAAGGGCTGATAGGGATCACCTACCTGGAACAGCTGAAATTTGGCCATAATAATCACATCCAGTGAATGACACGTTGCACTATGCATCTCTTTGTATAATCCAGAGTGATTAAAGGCTTTGTGCTGAGCCACTGAATAGAAACAGATGAATGCTGAAAAGATGTGTCCACCTCATGCAGGATATGTTAGAAAAACTGACCTTCAGTGTCAAACCAGCTGTCACACAGTACAAAAACTGGAGTAAATGTCAGCCTTCATCAGCAGTCAGAGCTGTGTCCTGTTGACCTTGTAGAGTTGTGGATGTGATAGATGCTGAGGAAAGGGACCGCGTTGCTGCTGGCACAGTGACAGTCCCAGAGATGACTGGTGATCTACTGAATGCAGCTTTGAGTTGGGCTTGTGCACTTTTTAGAGTGAATTTCGATGTCTTGCCAATCAAGGAGCGTGGCCCTACAGCCTAGTGCTACCACATGAAGGCACCTCAGAAGAGTGAATAAATTCAAATACCTTGTTTCAGTGGTTATTGCTCCTGGTGCTCTCTGCAGTGATTCTTGATACTGCACCTAAGATTCTTAAAGCAAACAGCAGATGCTGACACTAATCTTAGATAATAAAAGGTTCTAATGAAACTGAAAACTAAAATCTATGTGTGTGTAATATTAGAGACAGACTTGGTCACTCACATGAAGTGAAGGGAATGCAGAAATAAAAGAAAGTGAAATTAAGATGAACTGCACAAATAGCAAAGAAATTAGATAGGCTAATAAAATAAACGACCAAAATATGAGCTTAAAGGTTGCTGCAGCTAAAGATAAGTTGAGGAACAGAATCTATACCGTGCATAGAAAAGGTGCTGATGTAGCTGGAATGAAATTGCATCAGACTTACTGAATTTTTCAAGTAAAATAAAAAGTGGAATCTTTAATATACTTAAATCTTTAAACAAATATATTTAAAAACATATTTTTAAGTGTACTGACTTTGTAATCATTTAATATTGCTGTAAGACAATAAAAATTTAAAAAGTAAAACCTCTACCTCTGACATTATCCCATGCGATTTACTCTTTTTTTTCCTCAAGAAAAAGTGTTCAGTCTTCTGAACAACTCTTCCACTCGATGAATTTTTGCCCCTATCTGTACCAAACAATCATACACATTTTGCCAACCACTGCATTCCTGACTTTCACATCATTATCTCCTTGGAGTTTAGAAACAGTATCTTAAAATACATGGCAGATCAAGTGTTAAAGGATCTGTCTAAAAGTTGATTTGCTCCCCTTAAAAGCTGCTTCCTTCCCAACAATTAATTCACTGTACATTCAAGGCTGTCACCACAGTACATGGTAAATCGCCAGATGATTTTTTTTTCCCCTCTGTTAATTTATGTAACTTCAAAGTTCTAATTATTTATGGTAAGGTACCCCAGCAATTCTCACAAAGCAAACTGAAGCTACTTGCACGAATTCTAATTTGTTTGAGCTGTGTCCCACTGTGCAGACTATTTCTGTATATCCAGTTAGCTTGAGTATCTGTATTCTCTTATTTAAATGTTGTATAATTTTATTGTCACTTTTAAGCAGTTCAGGTATTCATATGTTATTTTTTCTTCGCTGTATCTTTCTAATAAATTGTTTGAAAATCCATCACACGTTGATAGATTTATATAGATGAACACTGTCTCCATATTACCCTATAAATCAATAAACACCCACATATACGCACGCATATTTCATACATTTCTACTCACTGGTATCCAGTCAACTATTTTACAAGTGATAATTAAATTGTGAGATACCTGCCCTTTAAGAGACATAGCACTAAAATTTCAACCATATTTATCTCTGTATTAAATGTTCTTTATTTTTTTTTCCCAAAACAATCTGTAAAATACTCAAGTCTAAACAGCACTTTTCCACAGGTTAGCGAAAAATTACTAACTTTGCAATGATAAATCTCCTGCATTTTTAAGAAGTTTCATTTAAATTCTAGACAATGTTGACAAAGAAATCATTCCTTTTTCCAGAGCAGAGTTGCATTCAGATTTAGCAGAGTTACATTATGTTTTAACTTAAAGTAACATCTTTCGTGGACAACTCAAACCTGTGAAATACTAATGTAGCAGAAGAATGGGTATGAACAGAGCTGTACCCACTAGTGATAGTAGCTGCTTGTGACAGGTTGTGACAAAGTCACACAAGCTTTTCCTGACTCTGCTACTTCCCAGCACAGAAGGCATTATCATGCAGGATGGCAATCGAAACTTATTTACTTTGAATTGCACTCTTGTAGCCTGCATCTCCACATAATCAACAATCTCTCTCCTAAAACTGCAATGAGGCCTTATGTTGATGCCAAATAGAGCAAATTATTCTTGACCAGAAGAGTTCAAAAAACTTTGATAAAAATTTGCATTCTTATTTAGTGATTGTTGTTGAAGATTATGACCAGTTATTTACTTATATGAAACCTGTGTAAATGGCACTATATGTTTCACTCACTTGAAGCTTAAAAGTATAAACTTGTGGCATTTAAGCAAATGTTCTTACAAGTATGAAAAAGAAAGGAAAAAGCATCAGGCCTAGTTTTTACATAATCTGTCAATTCAAATCCTCACTGTGCTGAAACGCGTTACAGCCAAGTTGTATTACTTAAAATTAACCGACAAATCTATATAAAATTACATTTCATTATTTAATTACACTTCTGTTTGGGAAATAGTGAGATAAAACCTCATTCTTCTCCAATGAACAGAAAATCAGCTATAGAGACTCATCCACGAGGAAAGCTCTGAGAGCACTTAAGTTTAGTTTATAAAATTTTGCACTTATTTCACCATGTGACTCCTCTGCGTATTCTTCTTAGCTCATAGCTAAACATCATTGAAAAAATAATATTGAAAAGAGTGATGAGCCCTTATGCTGAGGCTCATTTATCCCTCCCTCCCACATTTAGAAATTAATGGAGCTATGGAAGAGGTGAGTCAGTTGGGTAAAGATGGAAGACTCTGAAGAGGCTTCCCCTTCTCATAATTACCTCTTATAAACCAAGGGAAATATATCTGAAGTGTTGCTAAAGGAGATCTACAGGACTCAAACTAAGGAAGTGGGTAAAGAGAAATTATCATCCAGAAGCAAAAAGAAAATGAAAGCTTCTGGAAATATCCCACAGACAAGGGTGTTCAGAAGGGCAAAACTGAGGAGCAAAATAACAGCTGGAGTATTATGCTGCAAGTTGCACTAATGAGTTGAATCTAATACATGAGCAGTCTTACAAGACTGAGGCCTCAGTAGTGAGAGCAGCACTTTGGCTGAGCCATGTATGTGTCATGACCAGGAATGGATCTTCGACATGAAGAACTCAATTACACCAACCACTCCTTTGGCCTATTAGTAGGAAGTGAGTAAGAACTGTTGGGGAAAAAACTCCAACCTCGAAGCAAAATTGGACACAAATGTATTGTATCTTTTCATATCGCTAAGTATAATTTCTATTCAGGGTTGTCCCTGGAAAATACAGTGTTTGCAAATTAAATGCAAACATAACGATCAATCAGAGGCAAAATATTACCACCTATCTCTAAAACAGGAACTTACCTGAGCCCTCCTGGCTTTTACTGTGCTTCAAACTGAAGCTTATCTAAAACTAAGCACAAAAAGATTCACTTTCTTTGTAAAAGCATATATTCTTTCTCAACTTGTCTAGATTTTCAGCTATACTAAATTCTGCATATAAAGGTATCCCAAGGTCAGAATTCAAAGAGATAAGTAGTGTTTTGCAAAGCCTAAGAATTTCGGAAGTGGGGGAAGTAACCGTGTTCCTGGTTCTCGTGAAAATCTAATTCTTCTTATTGTGAAAGCACAATGATCATCCTATGATCATATTTTCCGTCTACGTTATTCTGAAATATGATGCTGGAATTTTAAGGCAATGCCAATACTCTCTCCTGAGTGTACATGTTATTTTCGAACAAGAAAAATCTGTTCAAGCTAACAAGGAAACCTGTGTCCATGGAAAGCAATACTTGGGTAAACTGACATCTCATTTGAGATTAAACTTCTATTTTCAAATAAGAAACAAGGCCAGAAGCATATTTTCAGTTTATCCATCCTGGTTGCACATGCCCAAGCATTAGGGGATAATAACAGTTCATCAGATCCCATCACTGCCTCTTTCAGAATATGTGGGAGCAGTGACTGAGCAGAATTACTATTCATTTACAATGCTGTCTTCCCCTCTTGAGATGTAGCGGTACTATCCACCTTTTCCAGTGCTTATTTTGCTCCATTGATTTACTTAAGCCCAGTATAGCACCACAAGCAAAGTTCAAATTAAAGGAGAAATTTTTAAATTTCATTAGAGATGATAAATAATTCCTCTTAAATCATAGCCACTGACCTGAACATAGGTTCTGATTTCCAATACAGTCCTTTAAATTAGACCTGGTCCTCCCATGAAAGATTCCTAGATAAATAATGATAACAAATCTAATTGGTTAGCAGTCCGCTGTTAAATGTTACAGGTGATCCTGATTAACTTATTCTGATTACTGTAAATTTATGACTCTGATTTCTATAACTCTAAAACATTATGTACCTACTGCAGATTAAAGTAGATTTAAAGGCAGCACAGGCCAGAAAAATAACTTTGCAATTAATGGGTAACAGTGACTTCCCGACTGAGAATTACAAACCGCTCCAGGAATAGCCTTTTATGCACTGCTGACACCTTTCAGCACAACCAAACCTGCTGGACCGCTAATTGCCCCAGCAGGACTGATCTCTGTGGTGCCCTCCCTGCAGACAGGACCAGTGGGGCTGTGTCCGTCAGGCTTGCAGCCTCTCCAGTGCCACATGCACTCCACAGGGGCTGGTAAAACAGCTGCTTGAGCTTTCTGTGGATAACAAGTGAAGAAAAGGGGTCTTTCCAGTAACTATATGACATGCTACTGTATAGCACCACATGCATATTTGCAACAGCTGGAAAACTTCCAAAAAAAGACAAAAAGGCAGTCAAATCACTTTCACCACCATAAACTCCACAAAAAGCAGAAGCCTTTTGTACCTGTCTCCCTGTAGTATTTCTGACTGAAGCTTTATTTGTGCAACACTGGACAAGTTAGTCTGGCATGTGTGGAGAGTTAATATTGAAGCACTGCAAGGAAATGGCAACAGGAGTTTCAGTGGGTTTTCTGTTTCGTTCACCCCATCATTTCACACACCAGATCAGACTGAATAGTTAGCAAAAGCCATTTCCAGAACGTTTCTGAGTTGCAAAGACTTAAA